>JABFYK010000046.1:16390-45156 GCA_018849495.1 Termitomyces sp. T123_Mx157
AGGAGGAACAGGCAGTATTCCTTCGTCCGAGTGATCAGGCGTAATCGAAAGAAGACGAGTCTACCGCACTACCTCGAGATTCTACTCCACGAGTTAGAAGCCATTGAACCCAACTGTTCAAGCAGCCGTGAGGTCAAATTGCGACATTGAAAAGTCTCAGAGGCATTGACATACTGTAAATTCCTCTGGGGAGACTGTTGGTCTTTTTCCAAGCCATGCTGCAGCACGATGAGATAAAACACTGGAGGTTTGACAGAAGGTTCTGCCTCACTCGATTGAGCGTCGGAGTTGTCATCGATCGTTACTTTGTTCGAAAATTATCTTTGATAATTACTTAAGGATAAGGATAAGGATAAGGATAAGATGGCCGGCGCGGTCCGCGTAACGAACAGCCCGGGATCCATACTACATATGGGTACAACATAGTTCGCGTACCAGGCTTATATATATGTAGTTATACTCCATGATCGACCATCTGTATCATCAAAGTCTGCCGCTGACCGGTAAATTTCGTTTACTTGCTGAACTACTCACCCAGGTAGTAGATACTTGGTGTCTCGAAACCATGCCTGTGACCGTTCCGCTTGAGGCGAGGATGTCGGTATATATAGCGCAGTGATATCTTACATCCAGACAATCTCGAAACCCCGGTGTTCAACGTTCAGGGTGATGATTGTTACAAAATATCATGATATATCAAGAGCATATTATCTACTGGCCTCACACAAGTCCTTGAATCTTCCATGTTATCATCATGTTCAAATTTTCTTAAGCTGAGATATCGCCTCGTCAACCCTTTCGAGGGACATCTGTAGAGATCCAAGGGTAAATGCATTGTGACCATGACCTGAAGTGACTTGAACAAGGAGATGTTGAAAAGAGCAATGAACCTACCTCCTGCTGCTTCTGAATGGCTTGCCCACCTGTTCAACGCCACTCTCAGAGGGGTCAGGAGAGATGAATCTACACTATTTAAAGCATCTTTGTTGCGCATATGGGTCTATTAGAGGGCATTCTTAATGAATTGCCTGGAAAACAGGCAACGGTTCACTTACCAGGTTACCTGTATCCCTGAGTAAGATGATATAGTAAGTCCCTAAGCATTCTACAAGCCGAGCAGACTCGGAAGATTCCTGTAAGCTTTCAAAGGAAAGACGCTGATCTGATAGCAGATCCGGTGGGTTTGGCCTGAACAAGATCGGCCCGAAGATGTCGAAAAATCGAGGAGATGCAAAAAGATGCGGGGGATTAGAAAGGCCCTCAAGCACGGCTTCTCTCACAAGCCCCACAGCTGCAACTCGCATTTGAGGGAAATTCTCGTCAACAGTGAGCTCCTGCAGGAGTTGCAATCGAAGAACAGGCGGACACGAAGCGAGCAAGACAGAAAGGATACGAAAGGCTTGGTGCCTGACAAGTGGATCAGGGTGTGAGCTTGATAAAGGAGGTATCACAGCGAAGAGAGGATAAATTACTTCCTCAGAGAGATGTGATCGCGGCACTTTTAGGGGAGCTAGACCATATAGAAGAATAGTCAAGGCTTCATCCAAACCGCGATTGGCCTGGATAGAGCTAACAATTGCATGAACGAGTTTTGCCAGATGTGCGGGTGCTATCATATTTGGCGCAGCGTGAGCATAGATCATCATTCTCGAGGGAGAAGGTCGAGCAATTACCGAGTCCGTCGTAATCCCAAGACTCGAGTATGCGTTCTGGTCAGCAATTAGCTAACGACTTGACGATAGAGTATGAATGCACTCACAATGGCTTCAGAGACAGCCTCTTCCCCGGCTTCCCAGTTAGGAGGTACAGAAGATCGGGATGCTAGACGAGGATATAGTGATTCAAGGGTTCGTTGAGCCAGTGATGCCTTGATGGAGTGCTCATACGCAATTAGAGTACAATCCAATAATGATTCTAAAAGTTTCTAAAAAAGAACCATTTGAGATCAAATGTGTACGGCTATTTTGGGTCAAAACCTACATCACATTTTTGACTTTCATCTGTTGGGTTGTCAGACGACTTTGCCCGACTTCCGAATCGGATGACGAGACGAGAAACCGAGCTGATTAAGGATCTGCCCTCTTCAGCAGATGCAAGAGAACTTGAGAGTCGTATGACTTCTTCCAGGTCGATGAGAAGGGGTTTGATGGTCTCTGAGGTGGTCTTGCGACGCAGTTTGATACGAGGGATACCTAATTCACCATAAATCACGGAAATACAAATAGCTGAGCTGGTAGACGCACATGTTGAATATAAATCTATCAATATTTCGAGCTGACCGGGAAATGAGAGTTGTGTGGCGTCAGGCTTATCGTCGTCATCCTCGTCGAAATTTCGATGGGCAGCTGCTAGCCGTTCTATAGCTTCTTGAACTGAGATCATGGTCTCCTTCGCTGAGCCGCACTCTGCGATTAACGAAAGGATCTCTCGTGCTGCAGGATCCTTGCAAGGTAAGAGTATCGGTAAAGTGTCCAGAGGGTCCTAATATCTCCATCGTATTCGTTAGGGAAGCAGTCATTCATGGTACACACAATCAAAGATGCAGCATGAGATTGGGCAATCTCGTGAGCTATGCGTGATAACGGTATTCGAGGTGAACTCTCTCGTATTGTTGTCAAAAGAGCGAGAATCGAGTGACCAAGTTCCTGGATACCCTTGAGATGGTGCGAACGCGAGTGAGAAAACGATTTTTTACTTCTTCATTTGAGATATCACTGAGTTCCAGGGCTTCCGCCAACTGTTTTTGAGCAATAGATAACATGCCTTGAAGTGATGACTATAGTACGGAGATTCAAATTCGACGTTGTTGAGGGTCAGGCGATCGATCACTCGGATCACTCTTGTAGATTGGTCGGAGGGAGTCAACATGTAGAACTCGAACGCTATTGAGCGTTTTACTAGTTCTTGTTAGCCAACAGTCCTGAAGATGACAATCATTACCTAAATGTCATCTCTTAAAAAGAAAGAGTATGGAGTCCAGCGAAAGCCATGAGTACACAGCAACCTAATCATGATGCACGTAACATAATATTAACCAGTCCATACGCGCTCTAATGCTAGTTACAACGCATATTCCATGGACACCACATCACGATCCCGACATGCACTAGTCCTAGCATCAACGAAGGCCACAAGCCCTCAAGAACGGTATCTAATACCCCCATGAACAGCAATATGAACACGACAAGAAGGCGTGGACTATTGCCGACAGGACACATCGTCACGATCGAGGATACCTGATCACCATACAACACAGTACATCAGCATATAATGGCAGGTACCCATAACGGAGACGACACAGCTCACTTTCGCGACAAGAACACACGACTTAAACACAGCGAAATGGCCTGATTCCACAGGTTAGTTCCCTGTCGTCAAACTACTGGCGGGACCGAACGCACCAAGAGGGTTGCCATCTAGCATGTGCTATGCACGGAAATCAGCGGCAGTATTACTTTATAACTGTATCTTAAGTACCTGACACAGGAATACGGAACCATTGGCCCCCATCCCTAGCTTCATTTCTTCCTGAAAGAATGCCTTGAAGTACCCTTCTGCCATCTTCTCGACAGGAAATGCACTAGTACTCGGCTCTTGCATCACGGGCGGTGGTGTCGACGGACGCGACGAAGCCTCATTTGAGACGGCTAACAACTGGAAGTAGTCTGACGCGCGCGAGTGGTAGGCGGAATCGAGCGCGTCGACGTCATCATCATCATCCTCCGGCTCAACGCCGGCAGGCAGCGTCTGCTTGCAGTATGGACATGATGCACGAGGTCGGCCGGAAAAGTTAGTAGACTTTCGAATTGCAAGTGCATGTGAGCTAGAGTTGTACAGCACAACCTGGTTAGAGACGTGGAGTACGGGCTGCCACTGCTCGTGCTCTGCTGGAACTAGAGCAACGACAGCTCGGTTGGGAGAGGAAGGAGGACTTCGCTGGGACATATCATACGATTGTGGTTGTCAAAGAGAAATTTTGCCGGAATAAATAGGCCTGCCTTGCAAACTCCGTCTTGAGTCGAACAGACTCACAGTGTGGCTCGAGAGGGGCAGGCATGTTACAAGCACAGCCACGACGTCTTACCGGCCCGCACTTTCATGTCCGCAAATTATGAACAGACACGGGAGGCAATGGCAAGATAACCACAAATCTATGTGGCTTCAGTTCACTCAGTCCACACACACTCCACCCACATTGGCCTAGTTCCCAAATTGACCATGTTTTGTATTTTTTACAAAGGAGTGCATCACCTTAATGGGATTTCAATAATGACATCTTATCTTTAAGCGTACACGTGAAATTCTTTGTACTTTCTGAGTCTTTGTCAATCTTGCAATTGAAATGTATGTATTTCCAACCTTATCCCCCACTCCTGTGTGCCCCACAACACCACAAACCAAACAGGTAAAATCAGAGCATTTTTGGCAAGTGCATACAACCTGTGACATCAGAGGAATCAAGCAGTGTGGGCAAATTCAACAAAGCAACGTTAATGATAGATCGAAGCATGCAACCGTGGATCTCCATAGTTCTTTGTGACCACTTTTGGTCATGAAAGTGATGATATGATTCTGCAATATGGACAAGGACTCGCAAAAGGATCATTGAAACATCTCAAGTACAAAGACGCTACAAAGGCATAATACGACACAAGTACAAGACACCTACAGGTCAAGTGAACTGAAGTCATTTTTTGTCATGTGAGCTGGAACCTGCCTCCGGTGAGATAACTATTCGTATGACTATAGCTACTGTGCAGTAAGCGTTATCATCATGACGGCAAAGCAATCTTTATAACTTCTCAGTGGGACGTGAAACTGATATCGAAACATTGGTAACATATTGCAATTGGCTCGCGAAGACAACTTAGAGCTTTGCTCTCAATTACTATGACACCCCTCGAGAACTTGGAGAAGACCGGGCAGGTCACATGGATTCTCGAATTCGTCACATAACAAGTTCTAATCCAGCCCAAGACGCCTCTTCCCGATCTTTTATGAAGATCATTGTATCACTATATGGTCTCTCCCACTCCGAGACGTCGGCGTTTCAAAGTGTTCTGGTCCCTATGTCTTTCGACTGCTACAGTCATCGATGATCGATCTCGTCGAATTCATCACATCTTTCTTCGAGAACGACGGCGAACGCCTCATCTAATCGGAACGTAATACCTTGTGACACGTTACCTCCTCGAGGCATCCAGCTATACCTATAAGGCCTTCGTGGGAACGGTGGACACTTAACTTCCTAGTTCCCCTACTCAACTTTACCCAGATGGCTCTACGCAATACCAAATGTACGTGAATATCTTGAACTATTATTTACCGACCTATATCAAATCTCGTTAGTTTTCGTGCGTATCTCCTTCATGATAGGTGGTGAGATGTTGTGTACGACTTTGATCGTCCAACAGGGTGGTATGCTCGGCGGTGCTGCGGCAGGCGCAGCCGTTGTGCCTGAGTTAGTCGTAGGTGCTCTTAACTGTGTCGGATTCACGGCATTGGGACCTGCAGCAGGTCAGCCGCCAGGTTGAATTTTACACACGTACTGTAGCTGAGGTTTGTTCGTGACAGGTTCAATCGCTGCAGGAATCCAGTCTTCAATCGGCTGTGTTGCAGCGGGAAGTCCTTTCGCCATCGCTCAAAGTATCGCGATGGGAGGCATGGGAGGTCCGTTGCTTGTTGCAGGCGCTGCTGTCGGGGTAACGGCTGTCCTTGTATCGACGGCTTTGGGTGGCAACAAAACCGATGACAATGAATCCAACTCTGATAGCGATGAGGAAGGTGATGGACATGATGGAGAAAAGGAAGGAAAATAATGTATTTTTGGTGGCTGTCTGCATTATGCAACGCGTACTCTTACTTATCAACAATTTGAGGGAGATTTCGGCCCCTCATCGTTTAGGAATTCAAACGTTAGAATGACTCGAGCTCACGCCATCATTGACACTACCCTTCAACATCACTTTCAAATTGGGCATCGTGCTTCTTTTGTGACTCTGCGGATACAACAGTATAGGAACCAAGGTTCTGCTACCACTGTCCAGATTACTATCTAAGCATCCTATTTTTCATGACGATTCACCCACAGCTCAATGTCATTACACAATGTATATGGTTTCCTTCTCTCAGGTTGGTCGTACTTGATAATAAGATTGATATGGACTCTTGCGAATCTGTTTTCGTCTGTTGTTGGGGAAGATTCCGATCCTTCATCGTTGCATAGCGCCAAGTAATGGGTGGCAGTGGGCGCGGCCGCAGAAGCTGCCCATATTACTAAAAGCTGCCGCCGTTTTGAAATCCCTTGACTTCATTCTCACTAGTGCTGTCTAGCAGTAGGTACATTTTTGTTAAGGTGGTCGGGACCAAACATCGCTACTTTTCGCAACACACACAGATTCACTCGTTGCTTACGTCCAATCTCGCCTTGGATCAAGGTTCATCCTAAGCCTCGCTGTCTTCAATCGCTCGGAGCATTGCTATGGGAGGTCTCATGGCCCCGTTCGCCGTTGCCGTAGCCATTGCTTCTGCTCTTTGAGGATAGCAAGGGGACCACCATGATGCGCATCCAGAGTAACTAAACATGAAACATCCTTGGGAGACTAACAGATGGTGTTAGTGCTTGAGTAGTATATCTCGACGCTTGTTCTATATTTTCCTCAGGATATGAGTCTCAGTTGTACAGATCATTGGACATACACATTCGCGGAATACTGCCCACATCATGACAGCCTCGGTTTTCCAACCTTGCCGCAAGTCATGTTATTCTCCCAAACGGCCTCCCGAAGATCGCGTTTCCTCAACCTCCGAGCTCTATCACAGAACCGCATATATATGCATCGAATTGTAATATATCTTTGTCTTGACTGCTATGAGCGCTCTGTCTGGTAATTAGGAGATGTGGCTGAGGATTGTAATATCGATAGGCATGGTCGCTTCAGACGGGTGGTGTGATCATCCTCTTCTGCGCGTGGTACTCAAAAAGGTATCCTACATGGTATTATTCTCTCTGAAGAGACTAAGTGGACTATGAAGGCAGTAAGTTGAGACGTATGCCGGCAATGGTAGAGTGATTCACGGGACTTCAGAAGGGCTACACGGAAGTTCTACATGGCACCCTCGCTCCGAGAGATGATCCACCTGGTCTTGGACATTAATCAGCTCAAAGCTTGAAGAGATTCAGAACGTACCAAGCATGAATCACACCTGGAATCCATCCCAAGATCCACAATAGAACGTTTATTAGAAGGTCTAAAGATACAGAGCTAGAGACATGGCCACTCTGGATCGAAGACAACGAACCTGCTGAGCAGCCTGTTTCTAAACCAGCAGGACTGCATTAGATTTCCCATGGAATTGAGAAGTAGCCAAAGGAACTTTACTAAGAAAGACCGACAATGGTGGCAAGAAGCTACACACGGTGTAAATTCAACAAATAGCTTACAACTCTCTTCACTCACAGCGCAAGGAAGTATAAGCAAACGTCGGAGGTAGAAGAAACAACGCTGGTCATGGTATCGTAATCTGTGATAGACTTAGTTCAAGGAGGATGTGAAACGATTATTTGGGAAGTCTTTTGCAAAAGCGGAAGCAAATCCAAACTACGTCATCTTGGGAGTAGTACCCGAATTTGTCCACCATTTTAAATGCTTCCGTGTCACCACGTCATTAGTACTTCCAGGTTCATCGGTTTTGCTGATCTCAAAAATGAGATTAGCTGCACGAGATGTGCAGACTCTTACAGTTACAACTTACCAGCAAAGTCAAAACTTAATGAGCCCCGGGCTAGCAAGTATTGGAAGTTGTAGAAAGAGAGAAGCCAAGAAAGCCATGGTCTGAGTCTTTACCCATCGACTCAACTTCGGAACAGCTGGTAGACTGGTCATGAAAACCAAGACTGACTGCTGCCAGGTAGTGGCTGAACTGCTGCCATATTTGAGAGAGGCTGGCGTAGCCTTGATCACGTGGCCTTGTTTTGACTTGTGGCGTCGACGTGACTAGAGCGAAGTTGGCGGATGGTGAAAACTCTATGCCGGCTCACGATGGGAGAACAGGGGGGATATTGTAAGAGAGAGGAGTGTTGTTGGAGCCTTAGTTTCTTTTGTACGAGGCGTAGATCTAATACGTCCATGTTTTTGCGGGCAAATAACGATTTATTTGATCGCCTTTGCTCTCTCGCACGGATCCCGAGAGGGAAACCGCACTCAAGCCGGCACAGGCGAAGTACTATACGAGACAGGTGCTATGTGAGAGAAAGAAACTGAAACAAAAAAAGAGAGGGGTAAGTGGATATTAGGGGTGGGTGAAAACAAAAGCCGAGTCCAATGGACTGACGAGCTCTGTGTAAGTAGGGAAAGGAAGCAGGACGTAGGTATGACAAACCTGACAAGCTCTGTGTAAGTAGGGAAAGGAAGCAGGTCGAGTTGGGTGAGGCGTAGCTAGAACTATATATGCAATATTTGGACAGTGGAAATGAGGAGACAATGGGCCATTGTCGACAAAGCGATGTGATATGGCCAAAGGACGCGCCGTGTTGGGGGACGATCGAGGGTCGTGTCGCTTACATAGACCTCGATCAAAGGTCTTTTGATCGATTCCTATATGGGGCCAGGTACAACGCTTAGCTGCTAGAAATCTGGGTCCTTAACCTACGCCTTATTGCGCAACGTTGTGTATTTTTAACGCGGTGGTGGCAAGCTTTCCCTACGGGGTTTTGATGCTACCGCACTTGCCCTTTTACTTAGGAGCTACTTATCATTTATTTAATATTCTCATACTTGGTCTATCGCGGCGTATCTCTGGATGCAACCTCAGCTATTATTTAGCGTAAGTATACATCATAATAGTAACATAGAAACATCATTTGCATGAAGGGGCGCTCACTATTTAATTCCCTTTCATTAGATAGGCTTTGTTGTATTGATTGGTCGACATCCAAATCAAGTTCATTCTCACTTGCTTCACAGCTCGACAACCGAAGCCTGCCATCATGAAAACTCGCCGGCATCACATAAAGAAAATTGTAAATTGGAGGATCCTCGTTATACGCCACCACATCTGCAACATCACCGTCACTGAAGAGTCATGTCTCTTACCTTTCGTGAGTTATCGGTAAAAATTTGATTAACGCTATGACAGCAACGATTCTCGAGAACTGAATGTTCTGCTTGCCTCTGGATATCTTGGAGAAGATGGTTTTTCCAGCTGAATCTACTCGAATTCCGTCTTATCGCAGCATCTATACGACATTCACAGACATCATACTACCATCTCCCGACTTTACTCGGGTAAAATTCGAAGTCTCGCATATCCCACTTCTTGACCATGTCGACAGCGTGTCTCAGAATCATCGGCTCTTATGCTCCCAAACCCTCGACAACGACATGGATTCATATGTTACCAGGGGCAGAGCACAGTTCGTCGACATTATCTGTGTTCCAAGTCTCCACCGGTACTCGCCAGATGAGGGCCTTCCTAGTCACACCAAAATTTATAGTCGAGATGATAAGCCTACTGTCGATGTTATTGAATGAACCATCACCGATGGTCCACTTCTGTTCTACGCTTGTTATGCATCATCCATTGAGGCCCAAGACATACCGTGCCTATCCTGACTTCGTTCCACAGTTAGTACATGATATAACCAACGAATCTGGACCATTGTCAGACCCATGTATGATCAAAGAGGATATACACCTTCCTCTATACAGCCTAAGGATGGTTCACACGGAACACGTGGTGTATGAATAGTGGAACAGTCGGTCTGCACATGGTAGTCCGCGGCTTCCGATGAGACATGAGTGCTTAGCGCTTAACTACGGCTATCTAGTTGCGCACTTTCGATACTAGTATCTAACGCCCATGATTCCTAATCACGACTTCTGACAGGTCATTTCGGTCATTTCGTGAGAAGAACGGGATATCTACGTACATGGAGCTTGCAAGGACGTCAATTCGGTTGTTATGAGTATATCAGTGCAATCATAGCAGAGAAATCTCATGGTGGGCGCATAGGCTGCGATGACACAGTCGTAGAGTTATGTACGGCATGTGGACACTCGATCCCCGCTTATTATGAGTGCCTGTTCACCATGCACTCACCATGAGATCAAACTTAATGCCTCAACATGAGATCAAACTCTATTGTTCGCCTCAAATAAGGACCCTCGGTCGATTGAGCGTCAGTTTATAACTTGGCTCTCAATCCAAATCATCACTTTTACTTGACCGTCATATATAATGGGTACGTGGCGCTCGCCATTAATTTCTGAGTCTTCTACCTTCTCTAATAGTTAATAGTATGTCCCGATTCCACAATGTAAAACGACAGTACTCGAAACCTCTGAAACAACGCTCCTTAGGGTCTAGCACTTTTAGCAGCAGCAGGAGTATTGGGCGCAGCCGCAACACCATTCGCTGCCGTGCCTGTTTTAGGTCTGATTGGATTCGGTGCTGCAGGACCTGTCGCAGGTCAGTGATTTCAAGTTTAACGACCGGCTCTGCAGTCTTCAATTTTCTCATTGTATGGATCAGGTACAATTGCTGCCGGGATACAGGCTGGGATGGGTAATGTCGCCGCAGGTTCGGCGTTTGCACTCGCACAGAGCATAGCAATGGGCGGGGCTGCCGTTCCCGCCTACGGAGTTCTCGCTGGAGGTGGTATTGCTAGTACTGTTTCTTATGGAGTAGCAATGTTGCTTGCACTTTGACTTGGAGATAGCCAACTTGGAGTCTTCATGTAATTGGCACGAAGATGCGTTTGACGAATTTTGCTTAGTACTCATGTTGCATGACCGCACCCTTGCCACGAGAAAGTATGCATAAGTGGGCATGTTGTTATCAAAGAAAAGTCCTCGAGAAAACGAGAAATCACTATCCGTGAATGGTAGGGACCCAGAAGATTCAGCAAAATTTTGATCAGGAGATATGCCTGGTAAGCATCCCTGCCTTTTTCAGGAAGCGATTATTTTGTGTCAAATGATGGAATCCAAGACAGAAGGTACTCAGAAACACAGCCAAGAGTGGCAGAAGCCTGCAAGATCTGTATCAGAGAAACATTGACAGTCCAATCAAGTACAAGCAGACTGACGTTGAAACGTTGAAAAGGCAATGTGCATGATATTCCGCTGAGACGAATGTCACTGCGTCATTCTTTCGATCGAAGCTGTGTGTGACAGGCCTATCATGATATATGAAAAAGCTGTAAAACCACTGAAGGAGAGGCCATCGTGTAATATACTAAGGAAGGGTCCAATTTCGAGTTGGTAGGCTTCTCTTATTAACGCTTAGTATAACGTAGCATCAGCATGAAAAAAGTTCAGCACTGAAAGGCATACCGAATATCGTGAAATAGAAAGATCCAGTATTATACAATGAAACGACCATCCGCTAAAGACAACGAGAATGAAAAGGAAGAGGAACTATAGGTTGATAGATACAGTAGGAAACAGAAATCAGTAAAGGAAAGCAAGGGAGTAGTGATACAGTTGGTTGATAATCGTGATGGTATGGATATTGAGAGCTCGTTAACGTCCCAAATGAAAAGCTCATCGGGACTTCCTTTGTCAGAGAAGAGTTTAAGCCGTGGGAGGGGTGGTGGAAACCCAGGAGCCGCTGGGTTCGGCAGGGAGACAGACTTTAGTCGATGTGCGTGCACTGTTGGCCAGGGTATGGATAAGGGAATGACTGGGCCGGAGCCGTCTGGATCTTGCAAGTAGCTTGGGTGGAGTTACCGAGCATCACGCCTCCAGTGAGGACGGTGCTCATGCCGCCTTGGTACAGGTATTTTGTAGGGACGGTCTTTGCAGGTGCAGTTGAGGTAATTGAGGGCTTGAGAGTAGCACGGCGGGTAATTGTGATCGGTGTAATATCGGAACGGGTCGTGGTAGTCCTGGTGAAGAAGGCTTCGGCCGGTGTTTTGGCGGGTAAGGACGCGGTGAAGGGCTTGGGCTCAGGAACTGCGTCGAAGGAACTAGTGGAGGTTTGAGAAGAAGCTGAAGAGTGAGAGGAGAAGGAGAAGGTGGAGTGGTTCGATGAGCGGGAGCTCGGGCGGGAAGTGCTCGTATCGGCATCCCCCGAGTCAAGATTGTCCACAGGTGAAGAAAGGTAAGGAGAGGTGGGATGTATGGAAGCGATCACTGAGGGACGAATGACGCCTAGGGAGATGTTCATATCGGTCCAAACAACGCCGATGCAGTTGTCAGACTTCTTGACGACGTAGACGCATCTGGGATTAAGGACAAGCTCAAATTCGGAACCACCGAGAGACATGAACCAATCGTTCCACACAATGCCAAAGAAGTGACATGCTAAGGCGAGAGGAATGGGCACAGCGAGGTTGGCAGACGCAACGGAAGCCCTGTCAACCGTATAAACGTTACCGAAGTAGGCTTTCATCAAAGTAGTGGTATCCGAATTGCAGAATGCAGCGATCTCGGGCAACGAAGGAAGAATAGCGGGTTGAAGCTTCAGAGTTTGTGACTCCTCACCGGAAACTCTGAGAAACTCTTGCAAGAAGGTCGTGATGACAGAAACCACGGCAGGCTTAACGCCGAGAAACAGGAATGGACGAGTCAAGAAAATTGGCGCAACCGAGGTGGACCTGGATGCAATAGAGATAGGCCTGAAGCTGGAAGACATGGTGATAGATTGTAGATATAGTATTGACGTTTGGAGGTAATTCGTGCTCGACTTGCGGATGCGCGAACGTTATATGAAACTATACAGAGAAAAAGACGATGACGCGATGAGCAAGGCACGGAAAAGCACACAGATGGACTTACATATTCTTTATAGATACAGGGAGATATATCAGGAAGTAACGAACAGAGGATCTATGAGAGCAAGCGAAGCAAGAGACAGAAGACGTTCCGGCACAAAAACAGATCTGAAGAATCAGACGATGAGCTGGTATTGAAATGCCATAATGTCGACCTTTATACTCTAGTCAGGCGTTTAAACACATCAGGCTGTCAATAGAAGTCAAAGGGTTCCATTGTTCCTTTGAACAACGTGGTCGCATGGAAAAGAAGCGGCATTGCCTTTTTTGGTTGCTCAAGTATTATTGTGCTTTATTTGTACACTTCGAAACAATGGTGCTCGAACACAAACACTTTGTATTAACGTCTTTGTACGCAAAAAGGTGTCCAAAGAACGTCGCTACGTACTCCTGTATCGATGTCTAGTGGATGACATGGGTATCAGGTTCTCGTAGTTGTCGTAGATAGTCAATTGAGAATGAATGAGCATGCGTCTGCCTGTCTTCTTACTCTCACGAACAGTTGCATTTCAAATCGTATCACCTCCCTGTATAACTGATTTTCATGCTTTCCGTGACTTCGACGTCTCTCGAATTTTCTCCATAGTGTGTAATCGCCGACATTCTGTAGCAAAGGAGCAGGTTACCGTTGCTTTCAAGTCAAAAAAAAATACACGCAGTGATAGGCTTAGGCTGTGACGCTCTGTAAAGTTTCTTTGCAACTTGTGACGGCCTTGCTTTGTTGAGGGCCGAACGGCCCCGTGATCTCACTTTCCAGGGTGTCATGCCACTCCTGACAAATTGCTGCCAAGTATAAGTAGTCTTGAATACAAGGTGGTTCGGCGCTGAGTGCTCATGAATTTGACAACAGGATTTAGTCCGTGTTCATGCTTGTTCGTCGCGTAGGTATATGTGATCTGTCAAAAATACAACAATTCGGCACGAGAAATACATGATACCAGTAACAAGAGCAATCCATATACGGGTGCCTCGGGCGTTAATAGCGTACTCTAAGACAAGCGATGGCGGCGTGAGTCGTGTTCGCGTTGGACATCCCTGAGAGCTTGGTCAATTTGGTGGTTCCAGCGCTTAGAGAGCCCGACGAGCTCTCTATCCCATCGTGAAGTCGTGTTTCCCCTCGCAACGGCCTTCAATCGGTCAACCTGAAGAGTTGTTGTTTTCTGGGCCATCTCCTTAAATGCCTTCGCAAATTTAGTGCTTCCCCCTATTTGGCGACACACTTCACGGCTCGGCAGCGGGGGCACGGGCAGAGAGTTGGGAACATGTGCAGTGACATCAATAACTTAATCCTATATTAGCTCGAAGAAGTTTAGAAATGTAATTCCACGACGTACATTGAATATGGTCGGGTTTCTCTGACCGGACCCGGGAAAATGGCTTGAATTTGGAACGGGAGAGTCGTGATTGGTTTATGTGCTTTTCGACTTCGTTTGTTACGCTGTGCAACGCTTGCTCAACCTGCCCTACCGCAAGGCTACGCGATTTGCGCACATTTGAATCATTGAAGCTCTCAACGGCACTCAACTCTACACGCAAGTCTTGGAGAGCCATTATATATCTGAGCAGAGGTTTGTTGTGTCTGGTATGAGGAAGACGATCCAGGGGCTCCTTGGTTGAACCATGATCGGTGATATCAATATGGTCTGGAAAGATAAAACCGGCTTGAAGAGCTGCCAGCGAGCTCATACAAGCGTTGATCTTCGCTAACGACTTTGCGATCTCATGACCAAGGATACCAAAGCTACGCTTGAAGGTAGTGAGGACGACAATCGTCTGTCAATGTCATTGAGGCTCACTTTGTGCTTCACGGTCGGAGCGACATGCACCACATGGTCACTAGTCTGCGCATGCCAGGGCTATAATCGACAGATGCCGTTAATTGCCAGGTTTCGAACATGTAGAGACTTACTGCGTTGCTATACGAGTAGCCGCTGTGCATTGATATGACAAAAAATGAAATCTGGGATCCGCCGGCGGGTAACGTTGGATGGGTTCAAATATCCTAGAGAAAGTTCAACATACGTTGCGGGGGAAAGAGTCGTCTCGAAATCCGGAATATATTTCACGGAAGGATCAGTATTGGACCTTGGTGGGGAGGCTATCTGAGGAGAATCACAATGGATGGCCAGACCGCCGAGTAACACGATGTGAGAAAGAGCTGAGAATAAATACTACGCTCACATATGTGGCTGTTGGTGTGGCTGCCTCGAGGCCCAAGCCATCTACTGTAGGCGTTGATGTTGTGGGTGCAAGGGGGTAGGGGCAGGTAATATGTACATAAGACGTGCCACATCATCACATGCCCAGCCTTAGTGGAGTTGTACTTCAGAAGACATGAACGAAGGAAACCACACCATACTTCGTTCAAGTGCGTTGCTAGCCGGGATTGAAGACGATAAACCGACGCATGGAGCATGTCCGAGGTCATTGTCATCGTACGTCACTAACGCAAATCAAAGGTTGTAACATTACTGAAGAATGTAGAGTTTTGTATCCATTACAGAACTCAGCATCTAGTGGGCTGATCAATATACAGCATGTCCGAAGAAGGCAAGAGCATACTGTTTCAATTGCTCTACAATAGCCTGCTACAAAACACGGCAGATAACTATACATATAAAGAACAGGTCGAATGCTCGAAGGCAGGATACCTGCTTTCTCATCGAGCGAGGTGAGTATATGATTGTCTATTTGTATTGCGTCTAGTATGCGTGGCGGCGCCCAGTAAAATCGTTCCTAGTGTTCTAATTTCGGACCGAAAGACCGACAGACTGAGTTCAAAGCAACTTCTCCTGGTCATTGGGGTCGAGAACCAAACTGAGGTAATGACTGTCATAATCCGAGTCCGGGCCAGAGTCCAGATCTAAGTCACTCTTCCATTCCAACATTGCAGTCTTTTCCTCGTTGCGTTTGACAACAATTAGTGAATGGACGAACTCCTCCCAATTTCGGCCAATAGCCATCAAGGCCTCGTCAAGCTCGTCGGTCGGTTGGTCCTTGCTAAGGGCATCGATGCGTCTCATCTGAACCTTCGTTATCTCAGATGACATCTCCATGTAAGCCTTGTGAAATCTTGGATCATTTCCCACTAATCGGCATACGTCGGGAGTCAGGGTTGGAGGGAAAGGCTGGCCATTTACATGGTGTAGGGGCTCCACTATAGCGTCAGATGTGCTCAACATTGAACATATGATTGGTTGATAATAGGTAGTAGGGACATACGATAGGATTTCGAAGATTCCTCGGACATGGGTGGTTTCGGCCTCTCAAAAGGAGTCTTCTCAGATTGAGGTTCCTTGACACTGAGTTCCTCTGAACGACCACCCCTCCATTCCTCCAGACGCCGTTGAACCTTTTCCTCTAGGTCGCGTAGTGCTTGACCTATTCTGTGAATAGCCTTTTTCCGGGATATGCGAACGAATTTATCGTCATAGCTTTGGATAGAATCTATATCTGTTTGAAGTCGAATTAAAACTTCTTTGTGGTCACGAACGGGACTGTTGTTCTTCGTGAAATCAAGATATCCGAGAGGAGAACTATCAAAGGCGAGTTGCTCGTCGAGGAAATCGAGATGGTCAGGGAAGGTGGATCCAGACTGAAGAGCGTCAAGCGCATCGTGAAACTCTTGGATTTTGAGCAAAGATATGGTTGTTAGAGACGGAACTTGTATTTGGCCCCCTGATATAGCCGCGCTTTCAATGATATTCATTTGAGATGTGATCGAAGCCAAAGGTTGTGAATATTCGGGCTTGATTATTGCCAGACAGATCATAACAGTTAATACATAGATCATTACGCGAGTTTGTTTCATACACTTACTTGTCGGGATGAATCATTCTTGATGGCGAGCCGTGAGGCTTGACTGCTAGCCGTAGCATAACCAGCAGGCTTCCAGATGCCCGAGCCATGTTTCTTAATTCGTATACTTCTATCAGGATAGATTTTTCGTCCTGACACGAGGTACCCACCCGGTGTCCAGTGTTGATGGGCAACGGCACATTCTGTGTTAGTGAAGGGAGCTCGAAGACCCTAGAGTTATGTTATCCAAAGGTCAAAGAAAATCATAGAGATACACAATCGACGCACTCATCAGAGGGGGTAAAGCACTTGGCGCTCACGCGCTGATGACGAGTTTTGAGGGATGTCTGTTGCGTTGCTGCCGCCAGACCGCTGGACTGACCTTGACTCATCGTATGTATTCAGAGAGGAGCGAGTGGCACCAGGGAGATTAAAAAGTTGAGGACCCGACGAGATGAAGTGATAGCGGTTTAAAGCGCCGGCGTCAGTTTAAGATTCCGCATTAGGGCAACTTCGGGTGGCTATGTAGAAAGATCTCCCAAGAGATAACGATGCCTTGTGCTGATCAGGGATCTTCTTATGTTGAGCTGCTTCTGAAGTAACAGATTGATGCTCTCTGTTGGCAAACAAACCAGACTCGGCGGGGGAGGCAAACGAAGGCAAGCAGGGATTGACACGGATTGATGAAATCTTGACGTTGTGATCAGGGGACAACACGTGTTCAATGCTAGGAAATACGCATGGGTCATGCACAGCATTTAATGGAGGATATGTCGATGTCAGATGTTACATACAGACGCAGCAGTAGACGCAGTAGTACGTGGAATGTCGAGTTCCTGAGGTCAAGTCACATGATGCTATGAGTCCAGTCACTTGATCTGGGTTGCGTCGACGCGTCCGAGTCCAGACTGGACTCTGGAAACCATCACGTCTGGCGGTCGTGTCCGCGACACGAGTATGTAGAGGTTCAAGAACGACAGCTTAATTCACCCATATGATACATGGCATAGTGCTTTCCTCATTCGGATTTTGGAAAACTCCACGTCTGAACATCGAACATCGATGAGCTTGGACAAATAACTATTCCATACATAGACATATTATGAATTCTCTCGATGAGACGGGTCAGAAGAAATATCAGGAACAACAGTAGTAGGTGCTTGCTTAGAAAGAGCAGCCCGCCAAAGATCATGAACTCTTCCCTCAAGATCCGCCATAGTCTCTTTTATGCGATTTGCAACATTATTCTTGCGAGCCTCGATACATTTGTTCCCATCAACCTCCAAAAAGTCCAACTCTTGTTCAAGAGAGTTCAAAAGGTCCCCTAAGGCGATCACAGGCGAGTTTTGCGTTGTGAAAGAAAGATGCGTCAAAGGACCATTTCGGGAGTAGTAATATAGGTACGGGGGGTGCATGTGGGCAGGAATAAAATCGAGGTGTTTAGGCATCTGAACTTTAGACAGGAGATCGTCCAGTCGGTCTTCCATGTTGCGAAGCGTCTGCACCGCCTCGCTGATTTCCTGGATTCCCAGGGAGGAAAAAGTGGAGTTGAATGAACTATGACTCCTTGTCGAGCTTGTTGAAGCATGACTACTCGGGGAAGGGGAACTTGTTGAGGAGGATGAAGTTGTCCAAGAAACCCTTGTTGAGGAACTTGCTCGTGTAGAATTCGCTCCTTTGGTCATCGCTTCCTTTTGTTTCGTGACACGCTGCTCTGCAAGGCGCGCCGCTTGTTGACTCGCAAAACTTATGTTAGTCTGAGGATGTCATGAGTGATAAACCTCCTACATGGAATCCTTCTCTTACCGGAGAGGAGACAACAGGTTGCCCCGAGAAAGGTTTCGAGAACCGAGCGGATTGTCCTGCTGGAGAAGCATGGGCAAAGAAACTCGGTGGGATCGCAATGTATTTGGTGCTGGAGGCACGAAATATTGGGCTATGCGTCATCTCGAGCAATGGAAAGCAATATTGGGAGCAGGATAGAAAGGAATCAAGAGCTGTAGAGGCTGACACAGAACAACTTCACAACAGATAAGCCCTTCCTCTTTTGAGGGTTGCCGAAACTCGTTATTGTTTGGGTTTCACCATCAATGTTGCAACCAGAATACATAGTACTTTGTATCCTGACGTGCGAGGAGATGGTCAAAGATGAGCTCAAAGCTCGGTCTTCAATTGTTCTAGTTCTGGTAAACTGAGATGCAAAGGCGCTTTGGCACTTAGAGCACTTCGTAACATCATGATGCGAAGATGATAGACCGACATTGTGGACATCCTTGAAACACAATCTGAAACCATCGAGATTCAGGCAACGAAAAGGCCAGAGAGGTCCGAAGTCCATTTGAAGAGGGTCTATCAGTAAAATTTTGTGATTGCGTGCAAGTGAGCCTTGTTTCTGGTTCTTACGTGCACGGATCCAATCATCCAAGATCTAGAGGTTCATGCGGTAGCAAGTTGAAAATTGTTTTCGAAGACAAGCCGGTTGCCGAACGTTGGGAGTGAGAGTCGTCATTCTTTTCAAGGTCACATAATGGACGTGTCGCAGCAAATTCGAGAGAAACGGAGGACACGCGACCGAACCTCATGATGCAACCAGTTCGCACACGCGTGGTAGTTATAAGGCAGTTCTTAGGCCGAAATCTCTATCTCAATCAAAATGGATGGTCCGAGATTCCTTAAAAGTGTATTTTAGATATGACTCGATACTGGTGGACGAACTAGATATTCGATTTATCATTGCAGAGTTCAATTGCTCGCCGTTTGGTGTGATATCAAGCACATCACAGTAGTGGAACAACCTTCGCATTAATGATTCTATGTTGGTAGCATAACAATCCAGACTTGTTATCGATGGACAAAGGTTTAGACAAAATTGGTATATCTATGATGCAATGGCTGTTCTCGATGGGCGAGGTCTCGGAAAGTCAGTCCTCGTGTGTTTGGAAGCTATCTAAAAACCAATCTACAGGTACTGGACATGGATTAAAGGGTGTGTCCGTCGGAATTCCGACACAGCTCTTGCCCCTTTCCCAACATTATGTTCGTATCCTGCCTCAGATCACGAAAGACTCCTATGCCATGGTCAACGATCACTGGCATGTTCCAATTGGGTTCGATCCGGAATCTTTATACTAAGGCGTGCTGCGGGCACGTTGCTCTTATTACTCCCAGCCCTTGAATGTAATCCTCGCCCACATCCCACTTGTCTGACTACCAGCTGCAACCAGGCAAGCGTCAGTCTCGCACTAGTCATCGCAAATGATTATTATCAAGAAAGCGATGTCATTGGCCGTCATTAGCGACATGTACAACATATACAAGATATCAAGCGCCTGTGATGAAGGTATGTCAAGAATAATTCATAAAACAAATAAAAGACGAGAGTTCAAGAATAAATACTTTATTTCCTTCCCTTGCCCTTCCCTTTCTTCCCCTTCTGATTCTGATTGCTAATCTTAACTGCAGGTTCTGTTTTTTCTGGTGCGGCTGCCGTCTTCGCAGGAGTCGACACAGGTGCGACCTTTGACGAGGCAGGTGTAGCCTCGGAGGTCGGCGCAGCCTTCGGCGGGGTTGTAGATGAGGTAGCTGCCGACTGAGGAGCTGATTGAAGTTTCACAGTCTCGGGCTTCTGAGTTCCCCATACACTCTGCTTTGTCGGCGGACCGGATGAGGTCGCTACCGGTTTTGTTTTGTTCGATATATCTGCACCGAAGGAGCCGAAGTCCAAGTTCATATCCTCCAAGTTCCCATTCTTGAGATCTTCCGTCATCTTGTTCATCCACTCCTCTGTCATATCGCTTGGCGGGGACGTTGGTGCTGTCGACGGCGTTGCCACTGCTGAGTCTGGGCTGTTATCCCAGTCATCGAGTTCCTCGCCGTAGTCGATGACGTCTGAATATGCCTCTGGCGGATGTATAGGTTTTGGCACGGCGACGTCGAGGATGAACCTCGAGTTGTACGGCAGCGCCCAAACTTGAGCATCACGTCCGCCTGGGCCATCTTCGTCAGGTTCTTCTTCGACAGTCGGGTGCTTTGCGTACGACGAACCCACCCTAGAGTTTCCTTGTGAGATGCACACTTTGGAAAAGCTGAAGTGATCATACCCCTGTTGGATGTCGGATATATAGCCGCCCGGCATTGTCACTGAATGCTTGGCCGTCGACTGGGCATTGTTATTCCACATCTGCGAAGTATTGCTACTCCCGTTGGGCGTCCAGTACTTATTTGAAGACTGTGCAGGTGCTGAAGGCTGTTGGTGGGCCATATCCGCCATGGAGTGTTCGAGATTCAGTGCTCCACTCCAAGATGACTTGGAGGAGTGTGATCCCTTTCGTGCAGGTGGTTGATCGATGGATCCCTTGAGTCTTTGATTTCTCTGCCATGGAGTTTCTTCTGGGATAGAATGATGTTTCGCAACAGATTGATTTTGAAGCTTTGCCATGGCCGCTGCCCAAAATTCCTCTTGCACGTCTTCAGCCTTGGGAAGGTTGCCAGAGGTATTGACAGGCTGTACGCGTTCAGTAAAAGCGGAAGACTGAACCTTCGACTTCATATTCTGCTGCTGCTGCCACAGACTCAGTCCAGAGTCTAGAGGAGATTGGTTGGTCACCGGGACGGTGGAACCATTGCCCTGCATGCCACGACCCCACGTGTTTCCTTCCTTCATCAGTTGCTTAGGCTGTGAGAGTTCGATGTTCTGCTTGTGCGTCATCATGCCCCACTGGGGATCTTCCTGTGATCCCGTCGCCGCCAGCGCATGCATATTTCCCCACCGTTCATCATCATCAAACTGCGGATGTCTAGCCGAGAGCTTGTCCTGCCTTGACAGCGAATCCAGTCTGTTCGTCTTTCTTGAAGTGGGCCCGAATGCAGACGCTACTCCAGGGCGTGGCGTCGAGGACATCTCATCGTCAGCTTGGAGATGCGCATGTCGCGACTGCAGGATGTCTCTCGCCGATACCATGCCAACGAAGCCTTTAGCGTTGGTATTGGTGGTAGGCGTCGTAGGGGACTCTGCTGCAGCGTCATAATCGAAAAGGTCAGGATGACGGGCCTTGAGATTTTTGACAGATTTTTTGTCGGGGCCCAAGCCTGTTGCAAGCTTGTGGTCAATGCTGAGCTCGACGTTAGAGTTGGGTTTGACAACGGAAGAGAGAGAAGAGTGTTTGCGCGAGGGAGGATCAGAAAGAACTTTTTTCAGTAGCGATGTGGCAGATGGCTTTTCGCCCCAGCTCTTCTCCCCCCAGCCAGCAGGAATCGGAGGAACAGGAGTGGAGTTCTGCGCCGAAATTCTGTCCAATTCGAATAACTTGCCATTGACTTCGGGCGAGTGATCAAACCATGAATTGGAGTCCGAATTCACTTGGGCTTGAGCTGACGCTGTGGCGTGAGGTAACGAGGTGTGTTTTGTTTTCCAGCCCGACGAAGATGAAGATGCATTGGACTGTAGTCGCTTACGAGTGTGAACAATGTCAAAATGATCGGAGGGAGCAGAGGCAGGAACCTCCACGTGAGAGTCGAGGCGCAATGTACTCCTGAATTGATCTTCGTCAGACTCCGGGGACGATCCAAGTGCGAACGCCCTCTTCTCGACATCAAAATGGACTGGGTGGCTGGTGTCAAACAGACTCTCCCAGTCTGACTGATGATGAGCGTTCGCAACGCGAGGATCCCGTGCATGCTCGCGCAAAGTAGAACGTTTATTGATCATCTCTTGGCGTTTCTTACGCTCTGCGACGACCAGTTCCTGACGTTCTCTTTCTTTCCTGTCTCGCAGCTCCTCCAATCGTTTTTCATGCTCGATTATCCTTGCCTTATACTCTGAAGCATCCCATGATGAGTCCCTCGACATACGTTCGTTTTGAATCGCTATAGCGAGCTCGACATCAGCTCGCGCGGCTGCCAAGTGAAACTCCCAGATTTTGTCGATGCGAGTTTGCATCCGGAACATTGTGAAGTCGTCCTCGTCACTACTCTCCTCTGAGCTAAACAGGTCGGGACCAACGTATGCTGGGCCACACACACGAGCTTTACCCTTTCGGTAGGTATCCGGTGGGCGTTTTGGAGGTTCAATGTGCGTCTGGAGCATCGAAGAAGAAAGAGAAGGGGGTTGAAGGAACTCATAGGCACTAGAGCCTGAAGAGGAAAGGTAGTCCGGGCTGGCATTCTGCGAGCTGTAAGTAGAGGATTTAGACCGGGGGCCACAAACATTTGAGGGCATCCAGTATTCGTTTTCAAACTCATCGGTGGTCTACAAAGGTGAGTTGTTGATAGTGTGCCTGACCATCGATGAAAAGACACTTACCAGCTGGAATGAATCCGCATCGTCTGCTTCGTCATCATCGGTGGAAAGGCTGCTAGGGTCTACAAATTTGCTCGACGAAGTCGAAGAAGAGGAATTAAATTGCCGAGCGGCCGACGTCATCGGTGGCGCGGGATTGTACACAGGAGGGCTTCGGGGCTGTGTATACACGTTTTTCACGGGCGGAGGTAACCTATCAATGGCACTCTCTGTCTGAAACAGCCTCGCAATCCTCTCGTCCTCCTCATCTGTTCTTGTACCCCAGGCATCAAGGCGAAGGCCCTCTTTCTCCATCCACTCGTGCCACACAATCAATAGCATGTTGGTATGTTCCTCCGCGGCTGCTTCCAATTGTTGTTTTGCATCGTCGTCGACGGTATCATTCAGATCTTGAGAAGGCAACAGCTTCTTCCTCTTCGCAGTCTGTTTATAGAAAATATCCGCTCTTCGACGTTCTAAAAGTTTTCGCTGACTTTGTGCCCATTTTTCGAACTTGTCCCATAGGACTCGAACACGCTGGTCATCATTGAGAGGTGAAGAATGATCTAAGGGAGGCATAAGTGGTAGTTGGCTACAGGAGGGCGAGAAAGGTTGCTAGATGACTCGAGTGTACCGAAATTTCCGATTTTGAAAGGTTGTGAGATGAAACAAGAGATGGGAACTAAACAAGTGCCTCGTGTTTCTGACGGTGTGCCGATTTGATTGTAATCGCAGAATCAGCGATGTACCTACCCTTTCCGGGTCTTCCCCGCAGTCGAGCCGTGCTGTTGAGCTTGGGCCGGGCAAGAGGGCATGAAACCACCAGCCAGAAGCGTGATGGCCTTGTCCAGTTCGGAAGGTGGGCAAGGGTTGATCATAGATGATAACGACGGACCCTGCACCCAGGTCTTTCCGCAAATGGCGTTCCTTTGTCACTTGATCCATTAACATGAGGCAAGCGTCGGTCTATCCCGCGCCCTTTGCCCAACCCCAGCCTTCTACCTGTCCATTCCGGAAGTTGTCGCCCAAGCTTACTACGACAAGCTTCTTGTGGTCCATGGAGGTCCTTTGCGGCCTCTGCCCGAGCTAAATAAAAGTTTTTTGCATCTATTTCTGAACGCCATGTCTAAACGTAGTACGTACGTACTGAATCTATCCATGCGTCCAATGTTGCTGTCGAATCTTTCGACGCGATCTGTGTTCCAACCCAACCAGGCAAGCGCGCCCATTTCATGTCCAACCAATCGGCGGAGGATGATTAATCTATAATTAATGATTGGTCATCTAGCATCTCAAGCTTTCGTCCGGAGGCTCATCCTTTACGGCCGAGAGCTATATTGGATATCTCGTACCTCAGTTCATTACGAAGAAATCCCTTGTTGCTCTAACTGCTTCTTAGCTTACGAGAGTAGAATCATGTTCGATGAAGCCATATGGTCATCAATGTCACGAATGGTATCGCTGGTCGTCCTGATAGACGTCCGAGGACAGAACACGGCTTTCAACTGCTTCTATGGCTGAAGAACTTCCATCGATGACGGTACCAAACGGTCCGGGCACTGTGAATCCGTTCTTTATCAAGCAACCCCCGCGACACAAAATCCTCCATGTCAAGGTTCTGCTATCAGTTGCATTGTCGCGTCATGGTTTCATTCGTCTCCTCTTTTGACCATTTTCTTCCGATCGAACCCCTATCTATCCTCAGGCTATCCTAGTCATTTATGCTTCGATGTCTTTCCCTTTCAAGAGACTCATATAGTGAGTCGGAGACTGGAGTCTCTATCTGCCCAACGTTTGTTTGTGTTTCTAGTTTTGCACGCATATTCATGGTTCGTTGCTACCATTTTTAAATGTGGACCATCGACGTTACGTTCTGACAGCTTCATTGACTGTTGTGTGTTCTCCATCTTGCTGGACTATCATGACCATGATCAATGAATAGATCACTCCTGGCGACTTATATTTCCTTCATCTTGATCAATTATCGTGATCGCAACTATTGTTGCGAAGGCATATATCATTTCTGGAGCATGTTGAATTGTTGGACAGCATGCGAATATGATGCTCGCCAAGTATCCAAAGCATTGTGTTACCCTTCATCATTGGAACCTTGTGATCTCGGCAAGATGGAAATACTAGGTTTGCAAGCATATTTTGCATATGCATGTCGACGACAATGGCATTTTTGCCGGAGCTTTGCGACCGAGTTTGTGCTTGATGATTGGGACTGAAGAGATCCTCGGAATATTTCAAGCCCTGTCACCCTTGTTTGATATGTTCTGGGAGTTGAGCCTCCCTCTCTTGTCACATTGGAATGAGAAATTTGAAAACAGCCATCCAATGGAATGGTCTTTGATGACATGCGCGATATACAGGTTATCAATGATCCGTGACTAGTCTTTTTTCACGTTCCGATTCGTGACCAAACGCCCATTTCGTGTCCAACCAATCGGCGGAGGATGATTAGATCATTCTGTAGCCATAGTTTCCTTTCGTATTTCCAGGACTTCTCTCAATTTAAATCTTATCTAAAGCTTTGCATTCCTTATTTGAGCAATGCCTCGGGACGACCCATGACGAGCAAGAGTGGCGTACAATCCGTCACGGCCCGGGAATGGTCACAGTTGCATTTCCCGCTCCGAATCTCCTTTTGTCACGCTTTCATCAATCGAACAATGAAAACAAGTTCTTCCTCTAATCCTTTCGGGAAATGTAATATTTATCAAAGGATATATATCAGTTTTCTGTTAATAACCTGTAATATATTCAGCGATGCTGTGATTATTATACCAAGTAGCTGCATATTATGTTGTAATTATGGAGCCTATGACAGGTAACAGCATAATACATAAATAAGTACGATGCTCAAAACAAAATGCACTGTCAAAGGCCTACCTGATCTATAGAAAGTACAAGCTGCCCGACATCCATATCCACCACCTCTCCTGCTTAAAGTAGGGTCCGCAAATGAAGGGGATCAATTGCTTCCAAAGCACATCGGTTGTCCCACTGATGTGTTCAATCTGATTCTGGATCTGCATGGTTGTATACTCAAACCACACTGGATAATATCCTGCCCAAGCCCAGTCAATGATCCAAAGGCAACCGTCTTTGTCGATAATGATGTTGCGGAGGTTGAGGTCCTGGTGAGTCAGTACGAGCGGCTCAGAATCATCAAAATGTTCTTTCCTTTGAGGGTCATCTTGAGGAGTACCTGCCATCCTTGCTGCCAGTTGGTGCCGTTCATTGAAGAATCCCGAAAGCTCGGTATATGACGCGAATGGACCACGGTCAGAGAGCACGGTACCAAACATAGGTGATTCGCAGATCCGCGGCCCTTGTATACTGAGTGGACCGGGTGGCGTTGTCGCAGATGCTTTCAGACCGCGGAGCTGACGGACGTAGCGACGCAACGTGAAAGCGATGCCAATTTTTTGCCAGGTTGAAAGGGTCGGCCAAGCTTGAGCCAAGGTTCGACCTGACAATGCAATGGAACCATGACTTGGCTGCAACAGACCGTGAACATACCAGGAATGTAATCCATGAAGATCCAAAAGAAGCCGCCCAAGGCTATGACACGACGTACCCGTGGGACGGGGATAGTCGTCTCTGCCAACAGAAGGTTAAGTACATTCGCTTCTGTTGCATCAGCGTTGCGCCCGTCCAAGTCAATATCTTGGCATTTCTTGACGATTGTGTGAGGCGTCGGTCTGCGAATGTCCCCGCATAGATGGGATTCATTCTCAGAAGGGATGAATTCGGGGGCGGCAGCTAGGAGATCGAGAAGCGCATCGTCACTAAGGTGGTCGATGTCCGACTGCTAGCAGCTTCAAGCTGAACATGAGACTGAGGGGCAAGGTTCAAAAGGCCTACTTACAGGGGCGCTCCTTTGTGGCCTTCTGTCAGGCATTACATATGTCAGGATAAGGTCCAAAGTATCTGCTACCGCCCCAAGAGATACGTAAACCAGCCACCGAATATCCATAGGGATGTGGGAAAGGAGATGGTTCTATAATTTGTTGGGACTCCGTGCGTAACAAAACAAACGTGGCATCAACTGGATACAGAGACCCGATTGAAAGAAGATTTCTCATGCAGCCACTACGTCACAATATTGATATTCTACCTCCGCTAACTACTAGCTAAGGTCGTATCTAGAAGTCCATTAATGAGAGGTGATGAGATACACCTCAGGAAATTTTGTAGAATTCTGGAGAAACATCTGTTAAAAACATGTTATGTGATTTCTGATAAGTGTTTCTCTAGAAAATTCCAAAACAATTGTTGTCTACTTCTATTGGTGCTGGCTTGGTCATAGGTTGATACTTCCAACCTCCCATTGGCATTAACATAAATTGGTGCATAGTTATATATATACATCTTATAGTATTGTTGGACCAATGGTGCTCTTGGCTTTGGCTGACCAAATTCTACTGGGGGATAGTACCCATAGCCCTCTGGCCCTTGATCTGGGTGTCTAGCATACTCCCACCTTTCTGGAGCTTGCTCAACAGTCCCAGCACCTGGCCTATACTCATGCCTTTTTGTCACTTACCTAGCAGGCCCTGATCTCCTTTCAGAGTTGCTCAAGCTCTTTTGTGAATATTGCATATAATAAGACACCATCTCTACTAGGCAGCTAACAAGATGAGATATCATACTTGCACAAAAAATTTCCACATGTGAATTACTAACATAAGATTTGGCCTTATTAGATGTGGCCACTGATCATATAACTTTGGCCTTAGTCAATTTGGCTATCCATCACTGGACTTAGGCATATTGCTGCCTTCTACCCAGGCAATTTTGCCTTGCTAACTGGTCTGGGCAAGTGATGCTCTGCAATTCCAAGTACTGGTCCAGTGCAGCCAGCTGTGCATACTCCTGCAATGGTTCTCATGTTGTATCTCCTAGGAGTCACTGTACTTGAAACCCAAAATTCCCTCTCTTATTCTACTGGTGGCCCATCAAGTCCTCAGCAAACCACTCCTGATCTTTGGCCGAGCCAAATTCATAGGATTCTGGAGTGGCCTGGTTTGGAGAGAGCAAATCATTGCTATGACAGTATGGTTGTAATACTGACACATAGTCTGCCTCTCCTGCAGTGCTGAAGGCTTCCAGTGCATAGTTGGACATCTGAGGCTTTTCCTTATCTTTCTATAGTCCATCCACTTAGGACACAGCTTAGCTGCCCTGCCCTTTGGCAAGCTTAGATTTTTAGTAGCTAGGTATACCAGATTGCCTTTGACAATCTTAGGCTTGTTACTTTGTTGATTGTTCACATTACATGTCTGAAACATGTAATTGCATCATATGCATGAGCCAGATTTGTGATGTGTTGCAAACTCAGTTACTCACCTATGTACATGTTTATCACTTCTAATCTCTTGTATCATTGATAGCATGTAGCCACTATTCAGCTCAAAGGATGCCATGACCTGTTCCTTCCCCCACCACCCCCCACAGCCCATAACATGTACCAGCCTCTCTGCCCAACTCTCCCATTCCCCAGGACTCCTGGTGCTTGCCCTGGCAAATTCTGAACTTCTCTGGCAAATCCCAGCATTTCCCTTGCAGGCCCCACCACCCTTTAATGACTACTGTGAGGAGAACGCTCAACATTGTGGGATGTTCCTATTACAAAATGCAAGAGCCAAGAGTGGAGCAGGCAGCAAACAAGTACTAAGACAGGCAAGCAGCAGGCAAGAGTTGAGGCAAGGCAGAGATGGAGTTGGACAATGCTAGGGAGCTCACAGCTGATCTATGGATAGACCTGGAAAATGCTGTTATTGATTAGTCAAAGAATATTCTATCCTTATGACTGGCTTATATACTACATCCATAGCTGTGCTATGACTAATACTATGTGTGGTAAGCGGCCTGGGTATGCTAAGCAGTTATTACTATCAATAT
>JABFYK010000047.1:0-17347 GCA_018849495.1 Termitomyces sp. T123_Mx157
ACTGAGGAATTCCAGCGCAACATCTCCGCGCGTCATATCACGTGCTGGCTGGTCCAACGACGGCCGGCCGCCCCTGCAAAAGTTGGCTTGGCTGGTAGCTATAGGGGCGTTGAAATGACAGAATGTGCGGGAAAACGGCGGGAAATGCAGCTTGTAGTGCAGAAAATCGTGAATTTCTCGAGACCTGTGTTGTCTGTCCCGGCAGAACGGCGCCGGCATGTTTTGATGTCTCCAAACTCGATATCTTTTCCATCTCCCAGCATCATCTCTGGCAGTGTTTCTCCCTCGCTCTCTCTCCCACTGACTCTCTATCTGCCATGTCATCCCAGCCATCCCCTCCTCCCCCACCTGTCCCTGCTTCGCCCCCAAATTCTGGTGGTGTTAGGCGCCACCACACAATATCTGCTTCGTCTCGAGGTACCCGCGGTGCCGTACGCGATTCCATATCTGAAGAGGTACAGGACCAAAGCCCGTGGAACGACGATGATGTCGTTGACCAGGACTGGGTCGGTGGCATAGGTGCAGTCGGTGAAAAGACATCTTTGCACAGACAGAGCTCCCTTCCCACAAGATACCACCGTGGTTAGTATTTTTCCAATCATCATTTGAGTGTTCTTGTAATGTGCCCTGCCGATCCCTGATCATGGATACATTCCTGTAATGCTTGCTTTTCCAACTAGCTCGTGTCCATTTTCTAATGTTTTCTACCAGGTTTTCAAGGTGCTGCAAAGTCTGGAACTCACACGCCAAAGGCCATCAACAGTCTTGCCGCGATCGCTGGCCACGAGGGTGATGAGGAGCCATGGAACATCGCTGGTGCTTATCCAGTCGAAGACGAGGTCGGTATTTACCCATTAAAATATTTCCGCACGATGTAACTCAAGTTGATCTAGCATCCCGTTGCGGAGTCTGCCCATCATCAACAAGTACTCGAAGCCCAGAACTCCCCACTTTCTCCGCACTTTGCTGCTGTTCCGCATGTCCCTTCCCCTCCACCTGCGGGTTCAAATGTGCGAAGGCATGTATCTCTTACCTACGGCGCTGCTTCAAAGAAAGTAAGCTCTAGTTCTGGTCTGAAACGCTCGGGAACTTTCCAAGCTCCCATGCTACCGCCTCACAACTCTCAAAATAACACACCTCCGGACACCCCGGAGAGCAATGAGGCCGAATACAATTACGAAGAGGATACCAATGCCTACGATGAGGCGTACGGTGGTGTACAGCAGTTCTCCAACCAAGGCTATAGTCCCCTTGGACGTCAGTCTCCATGGGCTCCCCAGAACGAGTGGCGTGCTGTCGGAGGATCTGGCTTTGTCGGTGGTAATGGTAGTAATCAAAACACTGCCATTGATGATGTCCAGCGTGCCCTCTCTGCACTCGAGATCGCGAGCAATCAAGGCGGCCAGTATCAGCCTCAACAAAACATGGGTCTCTATCAAGGTGGTCAAAGCGCACATCCACCTCGGTTCAACCCGGCCTACCCACCTCCCGTACAAGCTCCTGGTTCACGAAACAACGGCAATAATGGAAATAACGGCAATGGAAATGGTCGCGACCTGCGACTCATGACAAATATGGAAGGACGTAAGACCCCCCAAGGCGGTTCTTACTCCCAACAACAATATCAGCAGCAGGACACTCGTTCTCAGTCGTCTGGAGGTTCTTGGGATAATAAAGACCGTTCACTCGCTAATCATTCGTCGAACCCTAATCTTCAGTATGGGTACCAACAGGGTGGGAAGGGTGGTTCTAACATCCCCAACGTTCCGCCTATTCCACCACAGTATCTTCAGCAGCAGCAGCAGCAATCGCGGGTCGCTAATCAGGGACCGTACGCGCAGACTGGCGGACAGCAAGGCCAGCAGCAACAACAGCAGCAAGGAGCATCTGGACAGAATTTCTCGGTCTCAACGCCCATCGACGTCCCTTCTCTTATTGCTACCAAAGGATACAATCCTACTAACTTTGATATCAGGCCGCAGTTTGTACGTGGTTGTATTGTGGTCGCGAACCAAGTTGAGACTGACGGTTCATGCTTTAGGCTCGCTACTTTGTCATCAAGTCGTATACTGAGGATGACGTCCATAAGTCGTTGAAATACGAAATATGGAGCTCAACGGATCCGGGTAATAAACGTCTTGACAAAGCGTTCAAAGAGACTGCCGGGAGAGGGCCGATTTATCTGTTCTTTAGCGTCAATGCGAGGTGCGTACCTTGACATACAACTTTTTTGGGATTCCGGTCATTTACCCGTAATTCTTTAGCGGCCACTTCTGTGGCATGGCTGAGATGTTGACTCCGGTGAGGACAGTCAAAATAGTTTGATATCTTCGGTGCTGATCAAGTTGCCCTGATCTAGGTTGATTATACGAGAAGTAGTACCGTCTGGGCTTCCGACAAGTGGAAGGGTGTCTTCACGGTGCGATGGATCTTCGTGCGGGACATTCCCAATGTCAACTTGCGGCACATCAAGTTGAAGTATGTTTACTTCTCCGTACCCCGATGAGTGCTAATTGATACATCATGTAGTAACACCCAGGAACGCAAGCCAGTCACCAATTCGAGAGACACACAAGAGTTGCTGCCGGATGCAGGTCAGGAGATGCTCAGGATCTTCCATACCCACCCCGCGAGGACATCTCTCCTCCAAGACTTTGCTTTTTACGAGGTAAGCAGCCTTAGACTCGAGTAATCTCTGCAATAACACATTTTTCCTCAGCTCCAAGCTATGCAAAAGCTACAGAACCAGCAGCAGGGATCTTCCTCGCCCAATCAATCACCCGATCTCGGCAACCAAAGCCCCCAGCAGCAGCAACAGGCGCTCCAGCAACCACGCCATCAGACCCAGCAACAGCAGCACCAACAAAACATGTACGCCATGTCGCCCAGTCCGAGCGCGCTTGGGTATCCCATGCCCCAAATGTCTCCCATGTTGCAGATGCAGATGCAGATGAACATGATGGGTATGGGCGCAGGACAGTACGTTATGCCACAACCCCAAGTGATGCAGCAAAGCGTCATGCGCCATCCCTCCCCGGGACCCCAGAACATGTTTTAGCTCGAAAACCGACCGGCTTCCTCAGTGACGCTGTAATTCACGACCTTTTCACGAGTGTTCTCTGACATATCAAAGGATTTACACTGACCAACTTGAGCTGAAGATGTTAACCTTCTTTCCGTTCCATCATGTTTTCTTCCTTCTTATCTATTACATTCCTCGATATTGCCAGAAATGGTCCCACTACTCCCGTCTCCTGATCCCAGTTCTCTGCGTTGAATTCTTGTTGAGTGCTACTACCCTCTCTCCCCTTTTCCGCTTTATCTAGGTATTTATATATTTTGCGTTTCTGACTTACGTTGCGTGCATTATCGGATACGGGACAGTGAACGGACAGTGGAATCTCTGCTTCTTTGTCCCATGTTACATTGACCAATACTACTCGGTTTTTATCCACTGTTGCCGAAGTATATGACGCCCAGGGGTTTGTAATATCAGTTTGCACTGAAGAAAAGGCGGGGGGTTGAGCACCAAGTAGGAGCAGACCAATGCTAAAATATATTGTGTACATGTGGAGCTTCTCTCGACTCTAGAATTTCTTGTTCTTAGGCAGGGAACGTTTCTGGGTCGAAGGTGGGGATGCTGGAGACGTCTTCCTGAAGATATCCAAGAGATGTTCTCTGTGTTCCTTCCTGCGGGCAAGTTTCTTTTGGGTAGCCTCATCTCTAGCCTGGTCAGGGAGAGTGGCAAGGGCATTGTCCAAGATGTGGAGTATTTGTTTATGAATATCGTAGAATTCTGTACCACGATACCAGTAGCCAAGATTGAGGATGCTCCACCACCTGCGGACAAGGGGCTTGAAAGGTTCAATATGAGGGTGTACATAGGTGCCCTACAATATCTGTTTCGAAGGACTGAGGATCTTCCAGCAGTTTGACTCTGGAGTGTTGCAGAATAGCTTCTGGGGCTTCAAAGTAACCATAAAATGCATTGGCCAGAGCACAATTGTAAGATCAGGCTTTTCAGGATCCCACTCTTCAGATCGTTGCATGTTGATACCGGGCCCTTACGGGTGATGCAGATGTGGACGAAAATCCAGAAAAAAGATTCCATATCATGGGTAGCATCATGCACAAAAAGCAGCAGTGAGTTTTTAGGATCTTTCGCAAAAGATTGTCTGTTCAGCACTTCGCCGCTCATATACAGCAAGGTGCCCGTCAGACAATAACCAAACAAAGTGAGGTTGGGTCTGGGACTTAACATTGAGTTAGAAATACAAGGACCTAATCAAACGAAGTGAGGTTGGGTCTGGGACTTAACATTGAGTAGAATATGGAGTACCCAACCAAACGAAGTGAGGTTGGGTCCAGAACTAAGCAAGAGCTACAGGCCCGTGCCGAAGGCACGGACCGTAGCTCGTATTCAAATATTATTCGACTCTCTGCGTATATATTGATTAATTAAAATAACAAGGAACAATCTAAAGCATTTGGGTGTAAAGCACCCTCATGACGCGACGACGAGAAACCAACTAGGTAATACCAACAAAGCTTTTGTATTGCAAGCCTGACAAATGTGTGCTACTGTGGATCTTTATTTAAATCAAAAGAAACTATATGTTACAACGTTACCATTCAGGCTTGGACTTGACGCTTATGTAAGATACAGACCTTTGAAATACGTGGTCACAAAAGAACGAACCAGCACTTGCTCTGTGACGGTACCGTTGTCGACCAAGGTATGTATTTTTCGCTGGGTCTACCATGCATCCTCCACCTCGCATCCCCCTCACCTCCCTCCTCCATCCTATCTCAGACACCCTATCCAAATCACATCCAAATCACCCAAGCACATCATCACCCATACGCTCCTTAGCTGGCCCATACCGATTCGTTGACCTTCTGACTATTGAACTAAACGGCCATGCCAGACGCTGAATCCAACAGGAAACGCTCTCGTTCCCCGTCCGACAGTGACCCTCCGAAACAACACAAGCGTGCTAACACAGGCACGACGGCAGGTGCGGATGAGGGCGCGGCCACTGGTGCAGGCTCTCTATCACTTTCATCCTCTTCGGACGTAACAATGGTCGATGCTCAGGCTACTGGCGCTGACGATAATGCCGGATCAACCTCCAATTCAAGTCAAGGTAAAAACAAGGACAGTAAGTCGGCCGATGTCATCTCCCACGATGGCAAGTCAGACAGCGCCACTACTTCTGGCGAACCTTCGTCCTCGACCGCAGCCCCGCCACCGCCTCCATCTGCGATGATTCACATGCGCTGCTTGATTGTGACCCAGGATGCATCCATTATCATCGGCAAGGGTGGCTCGCACGTAAATGAGATTCGCGAGAAAAGTGGCGCGCGCGTTATGGTTTCTGAAAGTATCCCAGGCAACCCGGAGCGCATTCTGAATGTCAGTGGACCTCTCGACGCTGTGTCAAAGGTCAGTGATTTCGATGTGCTGTTACAATGATTTGGTTAACTTTCGTGCAGGCATTCGGCCTCATTGTCCGCCGCATTAATGATGAACCATTCGATGTACCTTCTGTTCCTGGCAGTCGAGCAGTGACCATCAAATTTATGATACCCAATTCGCGCATGGGCTCCGTTATCGGAAAACAGGGTTCAAAGATCAAGGAAATCCAAGACGCCAGTGGTGCTAGATTAAATGCTAGTGAGGGCATGCTGCCTGGCTCGACGGAGGTAATGTTATCACTGACGCCCGTGTTGTTTGTATGATTTGACTCCCAACAGCGTGTGCTCAGCGTTGCTGGAGTTGCGGATGCTATCCATATCGCAACTTATTATATTGGGAATATTCTCATCGAGGCGCAAGAACGGATGCCATCCTCTTCGAATTCGAGTTACCGCCCATCGAGCAACTCCCGTCGACCCAATTACAGCGGCTCTTCTTACGTTCCGGGATACCATAACCCCTCACCTTACGGACCTCCATCTCACAATCCGCCGCAGCAACTCCAGACTCAACAGATCTATATACCGAACGACTTGGTGGGCTGTATCATCGGGAAGGGCGGTAGCAAAATCAATGAGATTCGACACATGAGCGCCAGTCAGATCAAGATCATGGAGCCTGGCGCGGTAGGTGTTGGGATGAATGGCGCACCAGCGCCCACGGGCGGTGAAGGCGAGCGATTGGTCGTCATCACTGGCCAACCTGCAAACATTCAGATGGCAGTGCAATTATTGTACCATGTAAGTTTGCCCGTGCGATGAGGATTATGTATAATTAGCTGAATTTGGTCACAGAGACTTGAACAGGAGAAACAAAAACAACTTCGTGCGAGTGCCTCCTCTTAAATTTTTCAAGACCTCTTGTGTGTGGCGCAATCAATGTCGTACCAGGAGGCGCATGAGAGCATGTCTCTGGACTCTGTGTAGTCATAAGTAGTATTTTTTCTACACGTTCATCTTGTCCCAAACAGGTCAGAGCTTGATTATTATGTAATCTCACAATCACGAAAAAATAATAATTTTGCTTTCTAAAACCCTTGATCGAAATTTTTGCTAGTTCAAGTTGTAACCATCCTCTAACGAACGTGTCTGTTACTTACAATCATGACCTCGATACTCAAAGCACAGAAGGCGAACGCGACGAAAGCTGATTCTAAAGGAAAACGGAAAGCGGATGATATGGATGTTGACCAAGACATAGAAGTCATTGCCGCCAAAAGGAAGAAAAATAAGCAACGCGTCTTGCTACTCTCCTCTCGTGGTATAACGCATCGTATGCGACATCTAATGAATGACCTTGAAGCGCTTTTGCCACATGTAAAGAAAGGTAAGTATAATCCTACTGAATCGCCAGAAAAAATAGCCGACAGCCATACCAGACTCGAAACTCGATTCCAAATCCCAGCTGCATCTTCTCCCTGAACTCGCAGATCTAAACAACTGCAATAACACGCTTTACTTTGAAGCACGTCGCCATGAGGATCTATATCTTTGGGCAGCAAAGACCCCGAACGGTCCTAGTATAAAAATGCACGTCCAAAACGTGCACACAATGGACGAGCTTAAAATGACTGGAAATTGCCTCAAGGGCTCGCGGGGTCTGTTGAGTTTTGACAAGGGATTTGACAACACTGAGTGGGGCCGCCTGACGAAAGAAGTGTTCACACAGGCAAGTAGCTTCTTGCATGCGGTCTTTGCAGTGCAATTATGCCATTGTGATCAGATCTTTGGGGTCCCATCTACAGCGCGAAGGGCAAAACCCTTCATTGATCATATTCTTACATTTTCGTTGCTAGATTCGAAGATCTGGTTCCGTAATTTCCAGGTTCGCATTGTCATTAATTTACATCCGTCATATCGTTCATCTCCTTGGCCCATTGTTCGACTAGATCATCGAGAAGGACCCTTTGCAGCCCAATGGGCCTCCACAGACCACGCTCGTTGAGATTGGGCCACGATTTGTGCTTACCCCGATTCGTATTTTTGAAGGAGCGTTTAGTGGCGCGACAGTATTCTCAAACCCTGGTGAGGTCATGTACTTACTTGTACAGATCAGCGGCTTATCGTTGTTAGAATTCGTATCACCATCCACTGTTCGCTCAGCACTGAGACGAGAAAAGGGTCACAAATACGGCCAACGTAAAGATGCAGAAGAAGAAGGCCAAAGGAGAAAGGCAATGCGCATGCGCGGAGATGATGAATTAGCGGTGCACAAAGTGTTTGCGTAATGCCGGACCGTGCAGGGTTGGTAGGCAACCTGCCTACATATGTAGATTCAGACGTATGTTTAAAGAGAACAATGGCAGTTGTGGCAACAGATATGCTTAGTCAGCAAAGACAAAAGGAAAACCATAGTAAGAACATTGATGAGGCACTTCAAGTATATTCCCTTTTGACAGCATTGTTGTGGGCACCCCGGATCTGGGTGGCTGGACTGAGCTTCGATTTCCATAATGTCTTTTGTATTTCCTCAAGAGTCCTTATTTATACGCCTAACATGAAAGTCAATTCGCTGTCGCATCCAACCCATTAATCGTCGCCTCTCGCAATGTCAGTCTCTATAGATATCGTACCTAGCGCGGACTCGATCGACATGATCGGTGAAGCTGATATATCGTGAGTCTCTCCATCCCTTTTCTCCGTGTGTCCCAGCTCAGCGCTCAGTGCCAATCACTCAGGTCAAAATATTCCGTCTCAGGTCATGTCTCCATCGCTCTAACTTCCCCGTACGCTCTCTACGGGCCTCGGCGGACGGCTCGTATACTGCTCCATTCTGTAACTCTCACCTTCGAGGGTCAGTCCGAGGTTCTGACGCCGCAGACCGGATACTCTGCTGTGCGATTGTGCACCGAGACTCGCGATATCACACCGCCTGAGCCAGTCGAGATGAACAACGAAGGTCACGAAGACTCTGGCAAACCTTGTAGGTCTTAGTTGTATCTATCACTGCCCCTCTCAATGCATGTAATTAGGTTATTGGAATGTCCTTTTCAATATGTCCATTCCTGGATGGCTTCCTCCATCAGCAGTCTACGGTGTCGATGGCGCGGGGATCCGATATACATTGTTTGCAGAAGTCAAGTACACTGTGGTGTGCGACAATGACAACTCCTTCTCCTTGTCATATCTCTGCTCTCCTTTCCGATCTCGTACAAGAAATGTGGAAACCCTAAAAGACATTCTCCTCAGACGGTTAATCGCCCCTTACGAAGATTCACACACGAACGAGAATATGGTACTTCAACCACAAATTACTTACTTGATCAAGCCGAAGTATCCCAAAGATACTAGATTCCCCACCTACATCCTGTCCACTCTTCAAGTCCTTGCGACTGTCCCAGAGCACATCAATATCGAGCACCGTAACTTCCCTGTCACCATCCGAATGCGTACAAAGGGCTTACCGGCAGATAAATGCAAAAGATTACAAATCAACTCTGTGTCTGTCAACATCTTTCAGAAGGAAAGATATAGGTAGGTGTGAACCATTGTTATCCTGAAAACAATTTCTTATTTCCCACACTCTCAGAACGACCGTTGTCGAAGGCTACTACCATCGTTATCCCATTTCTCCACCCAAACATCAGCCTCCGCATGTTCCCCTTCGAGATCCTCATCCAATGGCAGCCATCTATGAATCAGGCCTTGGTGGTTGCGATGCCTATAACCGAAGTGTCTTCCGTGAATTCTCCCTTCTTCCCCCTGATGAACCTGGATTCTATTCTCTCGGCGATAACAACTATCCATTTGTCGAAGATGCTGAACAGAGAACTTGGTATACCATGGAGACCTCTGTACCCTTCGTGCATCAGATTACGGATGACAAGACGGTCGAATGGAATGAATCCTCTATCATCCGTCCAAGCGTCTATTCACCTCTGATCAGCATTCTGCACGAAACCTCCATCGAATTGAACTGTGCTTACGCCCTCCCCGAGACTGAAGAAATTGTCACCGAGCGAATCTTTTTCTCGTTCCCTCTTCGGTTCCAGTTGTTTGCGCCGGACACTCAATCGTCTTACCATGCCTTCGCCCTGCTAGGGGTTGTGCCTACTCAGTCTGGACCCTCTCTTCCCTCTTCAAAACTATACACATCTAGTCTCCCCGCATATTGTCAATTATTTGATAGCAATGGGGATCGCAAGGTCGACCATAACCCGCCTCTACCACTTTATACTCCCCGAGCATCACCCAATGCATCCTCGACCTCCCTCAGTCTTGACTCAGACACTGACTCCGATTCAGAAGGCATAGAGGCGCGAGAAATAGACCCTCTCTTGTTGAACCGTTATAGCTACGAGTCGGATTAGACATCGTCCTCTTCACCCATTCCTTGCCGTTAACGCTGCATTATATCCTACCATGACTGATTTATCAATAACTTAATATCTCCATCCTCGTTCCTTGTCTTGCATTGCATTATCATCTTTGACAGTCCTCCGCGTGCGTAGTTGACGTCTCATTTTTGGTTACAGTATATATTTCACATCCGTTTCGAACGCTCAGCTCTACTTGCATTTGTATACTATTGCCACTCATTAGCATTGACCTCAATCAATCAAACCAAATTTCACTCAATTTAATTTCGTACATATACTTCTTGGGAACACCTTCAGCGATCATCCACTGCTTCAAGTCCCGGCCCAACAGAAGAGCCCCTGCCCTGAGCAGATTTTGAAGATCAAGTATTTTGGAAATATTCGTAATCTTCAGATCTTGAGAAGAGATGTCGCATATTCGCAAAAAGATTATACCGTATAAGGTTGGTTGTCCAACAAACCCGATCAAGGGATGTAACGATTCTCAAGCGCCACCGCGTCAGAAAAACGTACATATTAGTATATGTAATCTCAAGATCTTCAAGGGCATGTGAGATGCTACCATCTTCCGACGCCACAGACAACGACAGAGTCAATGGTGAATTAATATCTACCCGAATAATGTAGAAGGCCTGAAATTTGACCACGAACGTGCAGCTGAGAAGACTTCGAGGACAGACACGCGCATGAGGGGAACGTCATATTCAGCTGCTAACAAATCATTTACAGTAATTCTGCGTCTGCATGCGTAACATGCGAGCTCATACACGGCGGTCGCGAAAGCATCCGCCCAGTCCAGCGACGAGGGACAACAGGGCAGGTAGATAGACGTTTGTAAATAGTAGCAGAACCCGATATGGGGCTACGCATGGGAGATAATCAAAAGATCTTCCCGTACTACATAGACATTCGTTTACAGTGTACTGGTTTCGCACAACGATACCCAGTGTTCGTAAGCCAGTGGGGCTACTAGGGCAGAAAATACGTAATTTATTTGTCGTGCAGAATGGAAGAAAGAATGGACAAGGAAAGAGAACAGTAAGCAGCATTGAGATATAAAAAGAGCTAGTCGAGAAATAAGTATGCAGGAAAGGATCATCTTTCTCCTTCTTGCAGAAATGAGCACTGGCACCCTGCCATAATATTATTTTGACAAAAGGTGTGACGCGGCCTAGAATAACAAACAACGCGTCTCGGCACGTGCATAGCGTTTGTTTTTGGTTAACATGTCCGATGATGAGCTTGGTGCGTCCACCGGACAAATCCATAAGATGCACGTTCATCCATGTCTTCAGGTGGCCCCAGCCCCACGAGTCCAATAGTCCGCCGTGTCAAGAAGTCCGCTCGAACCACTAAACCCCCTAGTCGCACCGAGGCATCAAACTCAATGAAAGAACGTAAGAACGCACCGCGGCCCGCAACGGACAATTCAGACATTGAGGAACTGGCTGCTCCAAACGGTCCATTTGATTTTTCCACAGTGAGCGTCAACGATGAACCATCAGCTCAAAAGACGCAATCTCGGCGCGCCGAGGCTGCGCCTGTAGCGAATGGCAAACCAAATACAAAGGGAAAGGGAAAAGCCAGGGCTCCTCAGATAAAATCCACTACCAAGCAGGTCGATCAGCCCATGGATGTCGACTCGGTTGAATTTCAAGATGAAACTGAAGGAGAGCCCGATTCTAGGGCACAGAACACGACGAAACCTAGCAGTCGCCTCAAACACACAAAGACGCGTCGGAAGGAAGTCGATGAAATAGCACGACTGACAGAGAAGCTCAAAAGGGTGCGTCTTGGCCATTTTCACCTTATTAAAATAGCGACTGACCGCATTCTGTAGGCACGAGATCAGATCGCGACACTCAACTCACAACTAGAAGAAGCTTTTAGCGTGCGAGAGACAGAACCTGAGAAGCTGTATCGACTTCAACAGGCCCAATTTGACGTGCAATTGAAATGTACGTATGACCGCTAGACGTGAGGATAGGAGATGTAACATCTTGTTATAGCACACACCGATGTAATCAAGGAGCTGAACAGCCAACTTGCAATGAAAGAACCATTGATGCGTTCAGGGAATTCCACGGTACTCAATCTACTGACGCGTGAAGCTGCCGACGAGGAAAAACGAGCTGTCGAACATGAAGTGGAACGATGGAAATCTGTCGCAGAGCAGAGACAACGAGAAATAAGGCAACGGGACACGCGCATAGCAGAACTGGAGCGAATTGGTACATCGTTAAGTCGTCTTGAAAGAAAGTTTCATTGATTTTTTTTTCTAGAGAAGGATCTGCGTTCTGAACTTGATGCCGAGATTGAAAGGTCTGCAGCCCTATCCGCCAAAGCCAACCGCGTACCACCGTCGGCTTCACGTGGCGGGGGACACTCGGTAGGTGTCGATGATCCAAAAAATGCAGAAGTCGTTCGATTATATGAGGATGTCACCAACCTCTTAATAACCAGGATGAAGGTGGCCCCAGGGCAGTATCTAGGATTGGACGAATGGACTCTCACCTGTATATACACATTCTTTGATGAGACGGTAGACGACCCACAATCTGCACCGCTCAAAAGTGAGTCTCATCACAGAGAGATTCTAGTTGATTTTTCAATCTTATTTTTCTGCTTATCAGGCTTCGTCTTTACCTTACGACTCTGTCATGAGCCAGACCCATCACAAGCTCAACCTTCAACAGCGGTTACCTCAAAAGACCAGCTTATACCGATGGTGTATTTCGCGCCGCAGAATCTGGATATGGAACCAAAGGAGTACGTAGAGGAGCTGGATTTCCTTCAAGGACCATTTTCATTTGGACGACATCAACTACCACTTTTCCTAAGGACATTATACAATAGGATAAAGCACGCCTTGAAGCTGGATGACGGAGATAATGATTCTGTACAGGAGGTGGAGGCGCCATGATCAGGATATGGTATGGTATGCTTTACGAGATCTTTGATGAATGTAACGATGCTTTCTTTTGCATGCTTGTTTTTCGGTCATCAATCAGACGCTGAAATGGGTTTTTAGCCTGGTTTCAAGGTCAAAGGTATTTATTTGCATTTCACGGTAGTCAAGCGTGTGAACGTGTGAACCAGGGAACTGTTACGTGCTCATCTCCATGCAAGGCAGGAAGGCTCGTTTCCTTTGGTGAAGTGGCTTCAGGGTGGATTCCAACCTTCATCACGCCGGCCTCGCAACTATGTCGCACGCGACGCTTGTGCTCGTCTGTAGGGTTTATCACACCCCACCAACCTTCATCTTAAGGAACCCCTTCCCGCCATCAAGCCATTCGTGTCGGCTTATATTCATCCAACTATCTCATGACCTATCTCAATAGCGCCACCGATCTTGACTTGACACCGTCTACACCTACTTCTTTTCTGTCCTTCGACCCTCCCCAAGGATGAGCCAAATACGACAGATGTGCAGCTCACATAGTCGTCAATTCGATCACTAGATTAATAGTCATGAACTAGTTGACAGATGTGGATGGACTATTCGAAGTCATATCAGATTTATATTCCACACTTCTTTCAACATTGACTTCGACTTGCAGCTTCCAGACGACGTTAACATGTAATGTAAGGATAAAAGGATGAGAAATTTGGACGAACCTTGCGAGATTTTGAGTGAAAACCATTCAAAAAGCTTAAGCTTGGGGGAGTAGGGTACTACGGAGAATGATAATGTTCGCTTTCAGCTTGTTTATAAGACTTGAAGAAGAAGGGCATACCGCTGATGCAGAGCTTACGATGTTTTTTCTTTTCGTACTGCGCCGTGCATCAAGGCGCAAGGTCGAAAGTTCTCGTTCGATTGTAGCTTGAGAACGAGCGTGACGGATTGTCTGCCTGGTATTCAGCCTGTGGAGGAACAGTTGTATCAGAAAGTTGAACTGAAGGATAATCAAGGCGTCTTACGTGACCAGTAGAGAGGTCGCATAGACTACAAAAGTTTATTTATCAATACTGTGAGCATAAATAAACTTGCATGCAGACAAACATTTTGAAATGACGAAATGGAGACCCAGGAAAATGAGATTGTTACCCATGGCGAGATACTGTTATTTGCAAAGGATTTGTATTCAGCAATCCGCCAGCTCGATGTATAGAACGAAAACATACGCAAAGCATTGAAGTGACCGCTCCAACACTAACCGTCTCGAGTGAGATCAGATAAAGGTTATGACAGGCAAGCGTACCAAGTGAGAGTACCCATTTCGAACGCATATCGAACTAACAGATCAATCACGACATTGAGACCGGTACTACTTGTGTGAGCACTTTCTCATATCTAGGAGGTCATCCTTGCACACACCTGGAAGCTTCGGCACGGCTACTATGTAGCAGGAAGAGAAGGCAAGATGTAATTAAAATATCTATGCCAGAAGAGAGCGCCAAGCCTAGAGTGAATAGCCACTGCAAGAAGCATGAGCCTTACGCGGATGGAAAACAAAAAGCGTCGTGTACCCGAAATTGCATGTTGAATAGCGAGAATGAATGAAGACGTATCCTGATTGAGTTTGTCGTGTTATTAGGGATCAAGGATCAGTATGAACAGGACTGACATCTGCCCTGCAGTGGCTAGAAGCAGAGTATTGAGCGTCATGATGAGAAAATACCGCAGAGAACCTACCGCATGCCGAAGCTGTAGAACGAAACATGTCAAATTCTGTATTCAACTACAGAGGAAAAAGAGCTTGCCTAGACGGAGAACAGCTAGTACGAGCTGTGCCAAGGTAATTCAATTGCATCACGGCAGGAGGCTTATGGGCTCACAACAGGTATAGTAAACCGCCAATGTCGTTTGCTCACTGTATTAGTCAACGTTTCAACGGTCGTTGCAAGCAAGTCGTGACAAGGAATAGACTTACGCAAAAATATTCGATGCGCAAAAAAGCTAAGAAATCAGGCGAAGTTCAATGGACTTGCGGGCAATTTTGGCTTGGAATCCTACCAGTGTACCACGAAAGTAAGGATCGCCTGTCCAATGGACAAGATAAATAGAGAATCGAACGAGTGATTTCAAGAGGCTCACAGTGAATACAATTGAAAGCTTCAATGTGGGTCAATCAGAATAGAGCACATGATCGTCGAAACGATATACTAACAGCGACATTCCTGCAAGGGAATGTCAGTATGCCAACATTTAGGATGGGAAGCAATGTCCAACCAGGGAATATAATTTATTCTCTCTGGATTACCAAAGTACGTGACAAGGTAATCCCACAACGTCGACCACACGAAACCAGTATGACATATGTCAAGAGACCTGCTCCCTTATCAAGTTGCAAATCGTTTCATAAGATCGAAAGTGGACGTACCAAGCAAGCAGTACCTGATTTTCCGGAGAGTTGTCAAATACACACACAATCGGGGAGAAACAGTCGAACAATACCAAAACTTTGAGATGGGGGCTATCCGTTGGATAGAGCCTGAAGTATACGACAACTTGGACGGCGACTACTCCGGACATACTAAAATATTCAATTATAACCTATCCGGTTCGAGACACGGGGAGTGGTTTTATGGGACGAACACTGCAGAAAAGAGACCACCGAGGAGAAGAGCGCCGAACGTCTTGGGAATGTCTATCGAGGCCATGGTTGGGGACCGTAACGACGCGCGGAGAACAGCCTTGCACCTCTATGTATTCATATGTCCTTGAGTGCCCACCACTCCGGACAGGACCCTCGGACGCGGGTTATTCGGGGTAAATACATGTGTAATTTTTCCTAATTTTTCGTGCTGTGTGGTTGGGCAGTAGGTTACCGAGGGGGGGTCATCAATGTCTGTTTGATGGGATCACGTTGTAAATCAGTCTGCTGCGCGTGACGAGAATATCATATTGGAGGACTTGAGGTGCATTAGTGCTAGCTATATATATTCCCGACGGGCGCTCCGAAGGTCGGTGGACGCTTTTCTTAGGCTACCCGGCGAATCAGCGCCGACTTCCGAGTGATCTTCATGTGGGGCATCGAAGGGCATCGTCCGGGAGCACTGAATGTTCATCTGAATATCGAAGGAGAGTCGAGTCCTTCATCTGGAAATCAGGAGGTCCCTTCCGAGTCGGGATGGTACATATCAAACTCCGCTGTAAACATTTTCAATTGTAAATGAGAGTTTTCGAGAGTAACCCAACGTCGTGCATGAAATCATAGATGCCTCCCAACCCTGATATTCACACTGGGGCAAACTCTCATGAAGGACATAGGAGGTATTCGTGTGCCGAGAATGCCGAGAATAGGGTTTATGAAACTCACCTCAAGGGCTTTAACGTTTATAACATTGGGTTTAACATTGGGATGGTATACTGATATGCTTGTCACATACTTCCAAGATCTCGGGGTCCATCATCCGTGTTGAAGGAGACTCATAAATTACAACGAAAACCGTCCATCTGAGAATTATCATGATCTAATCATATCTAATCTCTATCCGATTTTTTTGAACATGACGGAAAGTTTCGTTGGAATGGCGTGTGACAGAAACAGAAGCTGACAATGCTTTGTCGATGCGAATGCAGTGTAGCATGGAAGTTTGAAAACAAAAAAGAATATTTTTCACCATATGACATGTCAAAATGTCACCAGAGACTCTCCCTAAAGGCAGAGCACCCCACGAAGCCGCTGCATTACACACGCCGTTGATGGCGAAATTTACGTTGGGTCCACACAGGATATTTCTCAGGCATCCACCCACTTCCGATAGCTAGTCAGCGCTATCGTCATACTGCCCCTCTCCTCCCGCACAGGAAAAGAAAAAGAAAGAGAAATTCCTTACTAACCGTATGGGCACGCTAGACACCTTCATCACGACCACCCTAGGCCTGACCAAGCTCCCACCCTTCGTCCCCACATTGCTCTACTCCTTCCTCGGTTTCTCAGTCGTCCACCAAATCATCGCGCCATGGGCGAGCAGGCGCTGGTTCCCTCACGCCTACGGGTCCACATCCCCCAGAGCCCAAAACGCCTGGTAAGCACTCCAGCCAGCCAGGCCTCTCAGAGTCGAAATTTTTCTTTGAACCTCGCAGGTCGATACATGTCGTCTCACAGATCCACGCCCTCGTCATCGTGCCACTCTCGCTGTGGGCGCTGTACAACGAGCCGGCGGAGCGCGCGGGGGACCGCGCGTTCGGGTGGGACGGGAGGGTCGGGTACGTGCATGCGGTGGCGTGTGGGTACTTTTTGTGGGATAGTTTGGATGCGGTGGTTAATTTCACGGATGTCGGGTTCGTGGTGCATGGTACGTTGCGCGTGCGCGCGTGTTTTTTTGGATTGGGAGGGTTCTGATAGGGTTGTTGGATGCAGGTGTTGCGTGTCTTGTGATTTATGTGATGTCGTTTGTGAGTCCCCCCCCCGTGCTGGATTGGTGAGGTTGGTTGAATTGGGTGTAGAAACCGTTCGTGGCGTATCTTGGGTTGAGGTGTTTGCTCTGGGAAACGTATGTGCTTGCTGTGGTTGTTTGGGCTGGGAGACTGATTGGGTTGCAGGAGCACGTTCTTTTTGAATATCCATTGGTATGCTTTGTGCTTCTTTTAGGAATTCCCT
>JABFYK010000047.1:24616-45027 GCA_018849495.1 Termitomyces sp. T123_Mx157
GCAATTGCGAGTTATTGGAGGGACAGGACGTGATTGGATCTGTTTGATAGTCGATTGAAATGTTCGCTTTTTTTTTCTCTTTCTCGGGTGTACATACGAATTCACCACGCAATCTGCGCATGGGATCGCATCAGGGACTGCGGCCGCGGGAAGGGGGGTTACGTTACTACTCTTGCTCAGGTAAGAATGGACTCTGCCAAGTTTTCTGTGATAAAGTTTGGGGGTTCCCTCACGTCACCCCACTACCATAATCTTGATCCTTGTACATGCTTACATACATACATACGCATCGTTGCTTTCCTTCTTTTTTTCATCTATCTATGGAGGGACAGTTTGTTTTCAGTACTTGTAGATATCCGCCATTCTGGGTTAGAAATTTTTTGCTGTTGGGCTATTTCCGCTGTATTTAGATGCAATGGACCGGTTTCGTGATCCGTCTCTTTAGGATTTCTATGGACAATGCACACCACGAGAGCTTTTATATTGATAATCATACTTGGATTGTGCTTACGTTATGTATATATTGTAGAAGTTTCACTTTTTTCTTTGCACGTTTCTGTCGTGTCGTGTCGGTATACTTGGGAGCGGCAATCGTAAAGTACAAGCACTTTATCGAATCGATCTAGTATCTAAATTCGATCCAGATACTATTAGACGATGATTTACGCTAGGATTGTATTACGATTCCGGGCAGGACAATGGCGTGTCTGAGTATTGTGCTGTGAAACTCCCGTCGATCTTATGTCATCACCAACGTGGGTTTCATCAAGAATGTTTGCCGTTGACGTCGCATCGCTTGCATGCTATTACGATAGGCTCCCTTGCGTCTCTTTTACAAGACACGCATGCATGTCGATCCATTGTTTCCCAAGGATGGATCAGATTCTTCTTTTCCGAGCTAGGGGGGGGGAACAAATTTAGTTGGAGATTTGGGAAGAAAGTTTTTGTGAGTGTGGGCACATGATGATGGGGACAGGAATAGAAAGGATTTTGACAGGATTAATCTCAGCGGCTCAAGGCGTCGTTGTCTTTGCAAATCTAAGTTGATCGGCACCCAGGTTGATTGGGACTGGCAGGCAATGATCTTGGAGATGCGAATTGTGAAGCATTTCAGAGAGTAGGTAAAGAACTCGGGGGTAAAGATATCTTGAAATCCCGTGTGTGTATCAGAATGATGGAAGACCGGTGACGGTACCTGTCAACAGAAGAAACTGCAAGGGTCCTCTGACTGATGCGGCTCGCAACGAATGTGCTAGAATTTGTTATAGATGGCGCAACAACATAACAAGGCCGAGGCCATAACTATAGCGCCTTAGTTCTAAATGTGGAAAGGATCTGAAATCGGGCGGTATAAACCTCGGCCGGGCGGGTGCTGCGCACGATATGCCGGTAAACGCCCACGTCATGCTCGGAAAAAAATTCCTTTGAAGACCATTGGATCTGATGGGCAAGGCGTAATGGTGAGACCTTTGATGTGGATGACAAGGGCGCCATTCTGATATTGTACTTTGGCTTTGTTTTAGCGAAATTTTCTGTTGTATTCTGAATGTTACGACTGGTAGGGTTGTCTTTTGTTTTCTCGGAAGGTCGCCGGCCGGTCGTAAGTATGGTAACAAATCCCGTCAGAGATCGGTCATGATGACGCCCACCTCGAGGGAAATTGTCTAATAATGCATACCGCCGGAAAAGGAAATCGAGTCATTGACGTCACGCGTGACGAGAAGGAAAAATTGGTTTCTTGCCATCTACGATGTGACTTCTGTATTCACGCCACACGTTCGCAGGAGGCCCAGCCCAGTCCAAACGTGTGATGGTGCACAGTTTGAGCAAGATCACGCTCCGACCAAAAGAGGGCGAGATACAGATCTGATCTCGGCGGAAGCACCCTGAAAGAAGGACATCACGTGCGTGATATTAATAGCCCAATGGAGTCACTTGTCGCCTCAAAAACGTTTTTCGTTGGGAATGGTCGCGACCCAGGACTCCTATATAAAACCAGAACCTACTTCTCCGCCTCCCTACTCCTTCCCATCCCGCCCCATGTTTGAGGACCAGTGTCTAGTCTGCGGCAAGCCTCTCGACGACGATGTGTATGTCTTCCCTCTCTCCTCACCGCCCCTGTCCTCACCCCCCACAGCCAAGCCTACTGCAGTGAGGACTGCCAGTCCCAGGATGCATCGTCGCCTTCTGTTTCTTCTGCTTCAAGTGCAGTCTCGTCCCCGAACATGGACTATACAACCGGTGGCGACGTCCCACCACTGCTGCCATCAGTCCTTGGCACTGCTCTCGCCAAATACGCTCGCAGTCGTCACCACCACTCTGTTTCTACTTCATCGGCTTCTTCTTGGTCGGCAGTCACAGACGACGAAGATGAGCCCTACTCTGGTCTTTCAAACTACCACACAAAGGCTTTCTACGAGAGTGCCGACTCCCTCTATGATGCCAAACCAACCCAAAGCCACCTAGATACTCTAAAGCCCTCTTCTGCGCTCTCCTATGCACGACGGCCGTCTGGCACCAACAACCGTTCTGTGGTCTCCAACCCTCGCACCAACTCTGCGCACGTGCACGACATCCCAAGAAGCGCTCCTATGCATTCCCATCTGTCCACAGACGATGATGGAGCCTATTCTGACGTCGGATTCTCGTCCCGGGATGATTCCGAACCCGAGATTCACATCACCAAACTGGTCTCTCCGCACAAGGCCAAACGCAACCGTGCCAGCCTCCCTGCATACTTCTCCTTGCTTCAGATGAACGGAAAACGCGTATCTCCTGTATCTTCATCCTCCAACCATACTATCTCGCGTATCTCGCCACCCACACCCAAAGTGCCCCTTGCCGGCGTTAATCTACCCCGTGCAACTCCTCGTGGCCGTCGTCGGGTCGCAGATCACGACCGTGACTCTGAGGAGTCAAGTTCTCGCTCGCCGTCCCGCTCACGACGGGTACCGGCACTGGTCAACACTACCGGTCTTTCCTGCTCTCGTGAGGCAGACGACGAGGACGCCTTGGACAATTTGTCTCTCCCTGGCCTCACTCGGGGCCGTCCTGCAGTCCGTAGTAACAACTCGCCACCTCCCGTAATGATGCTTTCGGCTGACGCCCTCAATAATCACAACCGAGCCTTGGCTGTCGCTGCGATGAGGACGGACGGTGCTCATTCTCCCTTCCCCCATGAAACAAGGGGACGTTTAAAAATAGAGACCGACGTAGAAGCTCCTGGATATGGAATCGGTCGCAGCGGTTTACTGCACCGTACACGCGCGCCTGCAGCTATTCGTTCGGGCCGTGCCCTGTAAAACCGCTGTATTACTTTTCCTTCCGTCCATCTCGTCGTCAACTCTGCATTTCCATTTGCTATCATGTTATTTGTACAATCTCGACTGTTGAACTTACGACAACAAAACTTCGCTCGCATACCATCTCGCATACCATGGACCATATTTCAGAGAAAAAAACCTCACCAACCCCCTCCTCACAATTCTACAAAACACGCGTCGCGGAAAATTAACGGCATGGATAACCATCCCCACTCTTCATACATCTCGACTACCCACATCTCAACTCCTACTGTATCATCATAACCCACATTCATTCGTTCTCCACAACTCATCTCAGCAACATATATCTTCCATTGTCCGTAGCTTTCGATAAAAATCATCGCACCTAGTCCCTCGTGTAATCAATTGCATCAGTTTTCTTGGAATACAAGTTCAACATTTGTGCAAGACTTGCCTCTCCTCGGCTATAGCTGTAAATGCACGTTCCTTTTTGTTCGCTTCTCATTCGGTTTTCCCTGTAGAACATGTTTTCTGTTCCGGTTGATGGAATGCCGAGTTCCAGTAAATTCTACGCGGACACGAGACCTTGGGTATGTGAAATACTAGGATTGTGCCGCACCGCATATCATCTTTGTTCCCATCATTTATCACCCTACACGCCATAACATCACATCCGAAGCACATTTAAAGCGCACACACACCGATATCTTTTTGTATTTGCCATAGTTACAATAGAAGAATAAAATAGTTTCCGTCGTCAATATGGACGTCGGTGTATCCCAGATGGAAGTAAAAAAAACAATCCATATACTGAAAATTTCTGATCAACACATGTGTGCCTCGTTCCTCGTGTTGTCCAATGGGTTGTAGGTTAACGCAAGGATGGAAAATCAGTTTCATGATATTTGTTTGATCGGGAAGACTTATGCTTTTTGCCAGTGGAGCAGAAGCGTAGCGAAAATAACGTAACGAGCCCGCGAAAGAGGTTTTGGGGATGTGATCGATTGGGATGAACGGTATAGGACGGGACCCGGTGGTTGAAACATTTCGTTCACTGGGCGAGGAGATGATGATCTTTGTCAAATCTTGCGTAGATTCTCTTGTCATGAAACGATGGGGCCGAGGCCGGCCGTGGCCACCGCTTGCACACCTTTACCACACAGGTTATTCCCAAGCTCTCTACTGGTTACACAATACAGTCGATGTATTGTCATTGTCTGACCAGCTTGAGCACCACATGAGGTGATTATGATCCATATGGGGCGATTGGCCTGACATAGGGTTAGAATACGTTTCATGTAGTCATCGTCGCGCCGGTTGTCGACGCCGAGACGTAATGTAAATGCGGTTTGTAGGGAGCGACGCGTCGTGAGATACTCGTGATTTGGCTCATCGAGTCACTTGGACGTTGTAGTGGACGTCGCTGAACAAAATAAAGTCAGGGCTGGATGCTAGGGACGCTCTTGACCTCCACCACCATCATCTCATCCAACGTCCACCATTGATTCGTCCACTCTCTCCCTCCCCAAAGTGGCCACAAGCCTCGTTCCTGCAACCCGTCCGCGGTCTGACCGAGACGAGGACACTGACTTCCTCGTCAACGGTGAGACCCTGTCTGCTGATCAAGCCTAGTCACTAATTGCGTCTAGACACCGACCGGGCCCGCAAACGACAAAGGATTTCCATCGATCACTCCCTTCGTCCCCCCACCATGCGCCTCACCGACTCCGATCACAATTCCCTCTCTGCCTCGCCCGACTTTTCTGTTCTCGCCGGTCCCTCTACCGATCACACCAACGGCCATAGTAATGGCTTTGCATCCAAGTCTGCTACAAATGGCACAGGCAACGGTGTTCTGCCCAAGAATGGCAAGGCTATTGCGAGGGTCTCGCTTCCCGGCACCACCCTGTATGACGACACGCCCGTAGACCGTGAGGAGTACGTGCGCCTCGTGATACAGAGCCTGCGGGATGTTGGGTATATGTGTGTCCTCTCTGTCCTTGTTCTTCGGTCCTCGTGCTTAATTCGGCAACCTCAGTGAATCTGCAGCAACGCTCGAGGCAGAATCTGGGTACATCATGGAGGACGCAGAAGTCGCAGATTTCAGGCAGTGTATATTAGATGGTTTGTGGGCAAAGGCAGAGGCTGCACTGATCCGCCTCGGCGTTAGCGAAGATGATGGGCTCTGGGTGCGCCTTGCTTGGACAGATTCACGCGTATTACGGTTCTGACCAGCTCAAAGGACGCTAAATTTCTTATCAGCCAGCAGAAATATTTAGAACTATTGGAGGCAAAGAAAGTAACGTCGGCACTTCATGTGCTGCGCCATGAACTTGCCCCACTAAATGTGGATTCTGACCAATTGCATACTTTGTCGAGGCGTGTACCTTCTCCAATGCTTGAAATTTCACTAATGTCACGTCCAGCTTCCTGATGTGCTCTGAATCTGAAGATTTGCGGCAACGAGCAGGCTGGGACGGCGCAGCCGGATCATCACGTCGACAACTACTAAACAACCTTCAAAGTAGTTGTCTTTATCTCACTACTGGTTCTTGTCTAAGCTATTAACCTTCAACAGGACATATTCCTTCTTCAATAATGATCCCCCAGCGGCGCATCGCAACTTTACTTAGCCAGGCACGCGCGCATCAGCAACAGTATTGTCTATACCACAACACACCTTCACATTCCATCTCATTTTCACTGTATACGGACCACGAGTGTGACAAGTCCGCATTTCCGCAGGTAACCACAACTATTCTCCAGGTGCACTCGGATGAGGTTTGGAATCTGGAATGGAGCCATGACGGTTTGCAGCTGGCCACGGCAAGTAAAGATAAGACTGCTATCATTTGGAGATTATCGGTGCGCTCCATTTAGTCCGCTAGTTAGTGTTTCATGCTCACACCCCGGTCCATAGTACGATGAGGAACTACGGACACAGTGGGAACATCTAATATTGAAAGATCACCCATATTCCGTGGGCTGTCTCGCGTGGTCAAAAGATGACTCAATGCTCCTGAGCAGTACTGAGAATATTATCAAATTATGGAATGCCAAGGTTTGTGATAGAAATCAATCAATTCGCCATGAAACGTAACTGTTTCCAGACGGGTGTATGCACGAAAACACTCGATGTACATAGGGAGACTGTGACGGCACTTGCTTGGCTTCCGGACGGCACAGGATTTATCTCCGGTGGCCTGGACCGTAACATTGTCCTCTGGGTACGTCATACACCCCGACGTTCGGCCTTATTGACCCTAATCCTTATTTATGTCTTGTGATTGTAGGATATTGAGGGTAATATACGTGATAAATGGGGTGAGACTGGCATTCGGATAACAGACCTCGCTATCACGCCGGACTTCTCATATCTGGTCACTGTTGGAATGCAGCAGCTTCCGTTCGGCATTATCAATGAGGCTTTCACTGGGCGCGAGGTGCAGAGCGGTGATGCGGCAGCTGCGGGTGCCGCGGCGGCGAGGGCTTCAGAGAATAGGATGGTCATCTATGATTTGACGACTAAGCAGATTGAATTGTGCGTATATTTTTTCTTGTTATGTACGTTTAGCCGCAGAGATTTTTTTTCTGCACATCGTCTACTTTCTTCATCTCTGTTTGTATGGCATGTTATTGACTTGTGGCTATATTGTTTCTTGACAGGTCTATACGTTTGGAAGGTGAACTTACGAGCGTCAAGATCTCTCAGGACTCTCGCTTTGCGCTCATTAATCATGCGCCAGACGTGAGATTTTGTCGCGGTTGAGGGAATTGACTGATGTGGATTGATCCTCTTCTCTAGGAGATACATCTGTGGGACCTCAATACCGGTCGGCTATCACGCAAGTATACAGGACAACGGCAAGGACGACATGTTATTCGGAGCTGCTTTGGTGGATACGATGGTAACTTTGTCGTCAGCGGCAGTGAAGGTTCGTGCTGTTACCTTGTTTTCTTTAGAGGATAGCAATCAAATCCTACTTGCTTTCCAACAGACGGTAACGTGTATATATGGCATCGTGATACGGGTGTGCTACTCGAAGTCCTCGCAGGCCATGGCGAGGGCAGTGTGAACAGCGTCGCGTGGAATCCAACAAATCATCGCATGTTCGCGTCGTGCTCGGACGACCACACGATACGGATATGGGAGACACCGCCTGAGCCAGCGATCGAGGAATCTTCTAATATTCCACGGTCAACATTCACTGAAAATGGGAACAGCGCGAATGGCAAAGGAAAGACACGGCAGCAGTGGGATGCCGATGGTGTGGAGATATGATTGACCTCCAATCATACTTTCCATGCACACAAAGGGGTGAAATAAGCCCCACCCTCGGCTCATCTTGCATCGATTTAGGACTGAACCACTGCACGAACGTGGATTCCACCTCAATTTGTACAACATAATTATTTATGGTACGCGGCGTAACGTGACGACGCGATCCTCGCATTCTCGACCATTGCATTTATAGCGACATTAACACCCATTGTCATTGCTTTCATGCCCCACTGCATCTGATTATTCTAACAATCCCTGTCAACATAGTTGTTTTTTTTTGTCTTCTTTTTGCATAGTAGCGAACCCCCCTTCAATGTGGACGTATCTTACATCACAGAATAGAACCCCATCCTCTTCACGATTCCGAAACGAAGTTGAATTCATTGCCACTCGGTTGGAAACAAGTCGTTTTTCGAACGTGGGTCCTTACGCGACGTCTTGTCCTATTGTCGACGATCTTGGAGCTTATCTCATTTCTTAAGCATTCACTCGGGTTCAAGTTACATGCCTTCACCACGTTGATTTCTGTTTTGGAAGAGCGCTTGTATCATCATTGAGCTCGGTATGGAGTTGCTCCATTGAGCGCTGGCGACTCGATTTTCGCCAACATCTTCCTTTCCGTAAATGATATAACTACTTTGCAAAGAAGTGGTGAAGAACACTGTCTGTCACTCTTCTGGCATGAAGCATGCCTGTCGTTCGATTCTCATGAGGTCCGTGTCTGTGGATATGTCCTCGAGGCGGGGCTTATGGCTTATAGGGGATGCCCGAAAATTTGAATTGCTAATTTTGCACTCCGTACTATCTTTCCTGCCTAACACCCCGGACCGGAACATTCGTTGACACCAGTCTTGACAATTCATACATATCCGAATCCGAGTCTTCACTCCTTGACTGTGTGCGTGTTGTTATCATTTCAAAAACATTTATGTTGTAGGGTCATCTCCGTATCCCTTTCTGAGATTCTCATTCTTACTTTTTCATTGAATTGACGTGAAAACCCCTTGCCGATTCAAACATAAGAAAAGAAGAGTACTTCTGGGCCATGCACCCACATGTGCCATCAAAAGCTACGAGAAGAAAGTCATATGCAAGGTACGTACTTTCTCAAGTGCCAGGAATCCGACTCGGAGTAGTGCATTTATTGGAGTTCCGACCTCCTAGAAGATTTCGTTCGGCGTTTGAGAGCCTTCAAATGCTTTTTAATCACTTTTCTTATCTGACTTAGCACTTCGAGATGTCACGGGCTTTCGCCTTCCCAAAATGTAGAACAAATCAAAGAAAACAAAGCCCATCCGGGATAATGAAAAAACTAATCGATACGCTGGAAAAGGTCAATATGTATCCATTTTATTATGTACAACACTCTTTGGTAAATCTTGAGAGTTTCTATTTATACACACTATTGTAATATTACGACACATCGTTAAGATGAGATATAATGAGTTGTTAGCCAGTAATAGACAACGAAGTTGTCTCTCAATGGCTATGATACGTGTAGAAGTACAGCGACGTCTAAATACTTGCCGCGAAGTCTGGATGACGGGAAACAGGATCATTTGATGGAGCCGAGAGGAACAGAATGTAAAACCAGGCGAGTCACAACCAGATCTTCGAATAATCATGGGAGCTGTGAGTGTGCCCGATGCTTAGGTACGAACAAAGATGCCATTGGGTCCTTTCTCGTATGACCTGGAGGTTTGAGGGGCCGTATTTCGATAGGTGTGGAAGGATCAGCACGTAATGGTGGTTTGGCGGGTGATTTGTCAAGCGATTTACCCACAGTACTAGGGGCAGGATGAGAAGGAGCAGCAGATGGGTTTTCGGCTTGAAGTGATAAGGCAGTTGCCGCACTAGAGGAAGAATTTGACAACTTGATTGATGCAGACGAGTTTATCGAGGTGCCGGGGAGACGACGAATTACATTATTGACTGTGACACGACTAGTGCCACTTGTAGGAGGTAAGATTTCCATATTCGTCGCAGAATGATTTGGAAGAACAGCAATCTTCTTCCCGTTTGGGGGCATTGGAGGAACGATGCGATTGAACAAATTCCTTTGCAGTTTGGATGCATCAGAGCGGGTCTTTTGAAATAAAGTCTTTGGCGCCGGACTTGAGCTCCCTAATGAAATTTGGCAAAATGAGAATCGAACGAATCGTGAATTAAGAAAGGAGCGCACATCCGCCTGTCCTCTGCCGCTTTGGAGGTGGAAGGCGGTCTGTAATTTTGACCTCTCGTTCCTTTTTGCGTTCCTCTGCTACAAGCCGCTGATTTCTAAGCTTAGCGCTAGCCTCTTCTAGCCGTCGCGCCTCTGCCTCTCTCAAGAACTAGGGACAAGCGAATCAAGCTTTGGAAGATGCAAGAACAATGACAACCTACAAAGTAGTGGACTTTCCATGATCGTGGATTGTCCTCGGACCCCATCGAGTATCTTTCTATTGCAAGGGGAAAATCTTCGTGACAAAGCCTTTTCCAAATGTCTGAAGGCAACATATCAATTCATGGCTATTGGGCTCTGGGTATAACACACCTTGAGTATCGTTTTCAAGATGCTGAAGGCAACTAAAGATTAGTGTGATAGGAGAGTGTAACGAAGTCGTACCGGGGAATTTCCTTCTAATCGAAGGAGTTGCTCTGCATTGCAGCGCTCAAGAATTGGGCGAACCAATGCATACCTCAGTCCATCACCGAGGCCACTGATGGCTATGAATTGAAAATAAGCACTACACGAGGGATTTGTACCGTCGTGAACCCACACTCGATAGAGCTTGCACATACTAATTGGGAAGTAAACAAGATAAACACGTCAGAACCTATAGCAAAAGATCCACTAGAAGTTTTACCTCGTTGGCAGAGCTGTACAAGGGTTGGTACACGGCAAGTTACTCCATCTGCGTCAAGATTCATTGGGTATGAGTGTAAGCTCCGGTATAAGCTTGAGATAACAGATACACAAGCAAGCAACCTATTCAGTCAGTGGCCCAGAGTCGCTCTCTGTACGTTGCTCGAGGTTGCTTTCTCTGCCGGCGTCAGCATTAAGTGCGAGTGCGAAGCCAGTCACGTGTGTTGCCGCGTTGGTGCCTGACAGTGATATCGGCAGCTACAAAGTTCAAAAAGTGCGGTAGCGCCGCTACGTGTAAATATTACTCTTAACTTTGGGACATTCAGCAGTTGGATTATCTTGAAATTCTGTACTACAATATCAATTTTTGGTCTTTATTAGCGCTAAACCTATGCGGATGTTTGTCATTGATACAGTCCATTTGTTACTAAAAGTGCGAATACCCATACATAGTAATCAATTTTTGACACAACTGAGAAAGTGGCGTGGGAGTAATCACGTGACCATGCTGGTTATTCTAAATGGCAAACTTCTCTATGTAGACTATAACTTGACTACAATCGTTGTACATCCTTATATCTCAAGCCGACAAAATGAAGGTTTCACAGCTGGTTTATATCTCTAACTGATTCATGAAGCACTACTTTAGCTCGAATCTGCTCGATACTACTACCGTTTCCCGAAAACATAGCTCGAATCTGCTCGATACTACTACCGCTTCCCGAAAACACTCTAGCTTTATGAAAATGTTGTCATGGACTCCGCCACAACATGATACATCGGAGAGAACTTGACTGCAATATCCGCGTCATAACACACAAGTTTCTTGTAGAGGAGTCAAATTAATTTTATCTCCGAATGCTTAGGACACGCAGAACGGTACAAGCAAAGAGTTGAGATAACTTCGCTCCGAGTCATTATTGGAGCTTTGGTTCAGTAGTTCGTCGAGGTATGAGGTCTGTTTCCGGCGAAGTTGTTTCTGCGGCGAAGAAAGCGTAGTACAAAACCCTTTAATTCGGGCAGGTCAGGCCATCATGGTCAGCCCCACTAATTACTGCTCAGAACACCACACTCACCAGTGCACATGCTTTGTGCTTTGTGCATAGTGTGGCCTGAAGTGGTCCTTGCTCTTCTGCTCCGTCCCATTGTGCGCTGTAGAGCATCTGGACTTGATCACACAGTTACTTGACGGCATACTCCATGTATTGTAACATAGCATTGCCCCCGACTGTAGGTCGGAACTCTTTGTTGCAAACGATTATAGAGGTAACTATAATACATCGTAGGGAGGTGCGAGGTCGCGCAGAATTGCAGGACGCAATTTATGGGCGAACGACAAACCAAAGAGCGCATTCCTTTGTCAGGCAATATGCATCAGACGCCTATGGATGCTATACGTCGATTTCGCAGTCGACAGCTCGTGGATTGTCGATGGATCAGACAGACAGCAGTTGAATTCCAAACTGTTCCAGTGGTACATAGGCACTGCTAATGAGCTGTAGGCGGTTACTAGATCGTTTCTATCTCGAATAGTCGTCAACCAACAAATTTGGGCCTCCGTATCAACGATTGTAGGGTACGCGTAACTTGAGCTAGTGAAAACCGATCCAAAACGGAAGGCCGCTCTCGCGAGATCTACTACATCTTGGATTATGCAGGAGTCAACCATGGGGTTGCGGGACTAGCTCGCGTAGATGAAGCAAACGACAGATAATTCAACCGCATGGGTCTTCGGCATTAGAAGTACATCAACACTACTAAAACAGATACATTAAAAATGAAAAAAGCGCACTGGAAAGTTCAAATCTAGTCTTCCTCATCAGATAGGGCCTCAGAAGCTTCCTGCCTTTCTTGCGCATTCATTGCGCCAACCAAATCATCTGACTCCCCTTTCTGAGCAGCTAATCTTTGACCTGGGTCCCGTCAGGAAATCAAGGAATAAACAATTTTTCAACTCACGAATTAACGTGTGTATAGCTTCCTGGGTTCTCCGTTCCAATTTTGCTAGCTTTTTGTTCATGTCACGTTTTAGATCCCAGTTTGGTCGCTTCGGCGCAATGTTGAATATATCCTGAGTTGGAGAAGGTAATCGTCATATCCATATCTGCATAGAAGGTTGGACTATACCAGTTCCTGAGCCCTTCGAACTTCATCTTCTGTTATGATTTTCTCAGCAAGACCTTCCACATTATTCTCGACAGTATCTTCAGTAGGATCTAGCGGATTGTGTTTCCGAATAGTGCGGGATTCTGGATCGAAGTTTCGGTTTTTAAGAATGGAAGTACTAGGCTTATGGTTGAGGAAATGGCAAAGTGCTAGCGCTAGGAATCAATGGACACACTCATCTACTTCTCCAGCCTTCTGTTTCCTTAATGCGGCGAGGCGCAATTTCCGCGCCTCTAATGCCTCCACAAGAGACATATCGAAGAGTCACAATATAAACGAAGAAGAAACGCGTGGGTCTCCTCGAACCGTGGTAATTAACAAGCTACTTACTTTCAATCAATCACCAAGCTTACATAATGGGTTTCAAAAAACCTTATCAAAAACGATATTTTTGCAAGAATCTACAAGAACATACATTTCCAGTCATTAAAGACAGTCCTAAGACAGTCCTAATCTCTCGCGTTATACCGTTTGACGTTTGCGATTAAGCGTTCTGGGATAATCTGAACAGGCTACTTCATCTCACATCTCTCGTCGACATCTGATTTCCTGTACTATTTCATCATTTGCGAGATCTACATCCGGTAACACTCTGGCTTTGAGGCTCCTCTACCTGGCTTACCAGGTCCTACATTGGTCATGTGTTGCTATGTTGTTGCCTGAAGCAATGGCATGTTATGTGCTTTTGTAGGCATGCTTGGCAGCTTCTGATGAAGCCTCATCAGCCAATATAGTGCTCACCTAGTATCTGTAGATTCACAGTGCTCCATACATCTTTCTCTATGAGTATAGGGTCACCATCTGCCTTCATGATTAGCTGACCTCTGATGACTGAAGAGTGAGGATAGAGTGGAATCTTTTGTTCTCCCTCTTCTTTACTCTGACAAGAGCGTGGAAATTAGGAAAGATTTCCAGGAGAGGAACCATGAGAGGGCTGTTGGGTATGAGATGCAGATGACTTGTATGTCCCTTTCCTGATACAAATCTGACAATCCCTGGGTGACCATACATTTTCTTGCTGGGATGAGGAGAAGGCATTTGAAATTCTGTTCAGTTCACTTTTTTTGATGGTGTGGAGTTTCGAAATTTTCACAAACTGCAAACAGATAAATAGAGTGTACTTATTTGCAATGTCATTTTTGGTGTTTGACACACTGCTGGTGCTGGAATCTGTTTCCAAAAGAAAAAAAAATCAGACAAATGTGTTATGCCATTTCTTTTTGGCCACTTTTCATTAAGGAAAAAGGCCTTTGACAATGGAAGATGTCTTTTTCCACAATCAAAAGTGGCCAAAGAAATGGCATAACACCATTTTTTGACCCTTTTTTTTGGAAACAGATCCCAGCCCTAGCAGTGACAGTTCCATCAAGCCAAGTGAAAATTCTTGGCATGATGGCTATGATGCCAATGGTTCAAAAAGGGCTTGTCATTACACAATGGCTCCTATTGAATTCTACTTAATTGATAATAATATTCAACTCATCATAGCCTGAGCATTGTAAGAAGCCCAAAACAGGACTTACCCAGAGTTTTGGTATGTTGTGTTTCCAGAATCAGCCATACTCATTGTACATGACTTCTCTGTCATGATGTGATGCTCCTGGTGAGTCATATACAATGGTGAGAAGCTTGTTTACCCTCAGCTGTGACTGTCACATCAATGACTACTATCAATTGTGCCTAATTTCAAATTGATGCTAGCTGAATTCTAACAAAAATCCTGTTGCAATTATGTACATGTCAAACCTTTTATAACTGATGGCCCCTCCATGGAAGCCAAAAAGTATCAGACTTAAGAGGTTATTGGATACAAGGGAAGTCATTGTAAAGTCTCCTTGGAGGCTTATTTTTGGTTATATATAGACTATATACATTCTTTCCTAACTATCTATGGGTTCTTGAAATATTTGGTAAGACTGGAAGACCAAAGAGACTGGAATTCTTCAAGACATGTTGGGTGCCTGAAGCTTGTAAGAATTCCCTCCAACTGGTGTGCATATTGTAAGGGGATAGTTCAACTCTATTCTAGGCTTAGTCTAAAGATCCACCATTCTAGCTCATCTGACATACTGCCTATCATGCTATACACTCTTCTGTCCCCATTAGTCACCTTCCATGAATCACATGCTTGGACCTTACTCAGTATAGATTATTAGCCCAGCTTCCATACATATCACTGACAGATGAAGTAGTTATATTAGTTATCATTTCTAGCAATGTAGTATATAGAATAGTCTGCAGGATAGAATATCCTCAGACCAAACAATAGCAGTGTTTACCAGGTTTATCCATTGATCTGACTGTAAAAAACCCAGTATTGCTACTCATGCTTGGCTTGCTGCACTTGTTCCTTGCCTGCTTCTTAGCTGCCTTTGTGCCCTTTGACTCTTGCTTGTTGCTTGTGCCTGCCTGCTCCTGCTAGGTTTACTCACAGAGTATTTGTCTCCTTACAGGTTGTTTGGTCTCCTATGTTGTCTGCCCCAACAGCCCCACTATATAGTAGCTGCTCAGCACTCCATGCTCAACCCCTTTGCACTTGCCCTCTACCCACACTAATTCCAGCACCTCTCCAAAGACCTTCAGATTTGCTCAGACTACTTTCCAGCATTGTATTTATCTTACCTCACACCCAGAGCCCATTGGAGCCTCAATTACATGTGTAGAACATTGCATCTGCCTAGTAAGGACTTGCTCAGTGGACCTGAGCCCCCATGGTCAGCAGAACCTGATACAAATAGTAAAACCCCTTGCTACAAATGCATTCTGAAGCTTGCACTCTGGAGCTCCCCAACTCTCTGGTAGCACACATTATTGGGCACTAGAGGCAGGGCCTTAAACAAGCCCATGTAAGGGCAACCTCTGGAGGCTGTGGCTAATTTATACAACTGGCAGAGGGAGATCTAGAGTCTATTCAGTATCTACAAGAAGTTCTAGAGTTCTAGCTACTCACCTGGCAGAGAGAGATCCAAAGAGAACAAGTCTAAGGATCCCCAATGCCAGTGTTCAGAAAATTTACTCTAGAGCTTCTGGAAACAACACCCAACAACAACCAAATCCAGAGTCCAATCAAAAAGTGGAAATCCACCATAAATGGCCTTGATCTCTGAGCTCCCTGCATGTGACCACATACAAATATGACCAAAAGATAGCCCTTGGTTGAAAGTACCTGTGGTTCAAGGATGGGAGGCCTATGATGAGTGGTAGGCCCAGAATAAAGGAAACAATCAAGGTGTCTAGTATAAGCAGTCCCCTGACATCACCCTCCCTTTAGTGTGTGGTGTCTTGATGTACTGGGTAGAAAAAATTGTAGACTGCCTGATCAATTGCTGAGATAGGGTAGATGCCTCAAATTGCCTTTGGTGCATTGGGGTGCCTGCAGTAAAAATCTTGAACCAATACTAGTGCACATACACTGGCCTGTAGTTTCCAAGAGATGTTCTCAATGCCATACTCTTTCCACTTTACCTTGAACTGTAGCTTTCCCCAGAACATCCTGCTATCCAGAATTTCCTCCACCTACTCCTCCTCATTATTCACTAGGATTGGTGGTGGTGGTGCATTAAAGTGATGGCCAGGGATAGGATTATTTGGAGCTGGGAACAACTTGACTACATTGAAGACTGGATACAGTTGATGCAGGCTTGCAGGAAGCTTGAGCTGGTATGCCAATGGCCCCACCTTCTTCTCCACCACAAAGGGTTCAAGATGGCAATGGAACAGCTTTTGTGATAGTCTCATTGTCTTTATGTTTGAACTGTTCAGGTACATACAGTCTTCAGGCTTGTATATAGAAGCTGGTGTCCACTGCTGGTTATAGTACCATGCCATGTCCTTCTTTGCTTTCACCAATGCTGCCTTTGCCTCCTCCTATGCCTTCTTCATTCTGTCCATGAATTTATTCATTGAGTCATTTTCTGAAGGCCATGCTTGAGATTCAAATCTCATGTGAGGATGTCAACCAGTGTCCAGGAAGAATAGTGTCATATGAGTAGAAGAGTGAACATGATTGTTGTACTAGAACTCTGTATCTAGGAGGAGCTCATCCCAGTCATCTTGCCTCTCATTACAAAACAGGCAAAGATACTGCTCCAGTTCCTGATTAACACGTTCTGTCTATCCATCTGACTAAGGGTGATAGGCAGTGGTGATGTAGAGCTTCACTCCAAGCAAATAGTACAGTTCCCAAGTGAATTCTGCCACAAACTGAGAGCTTCAATCAGAAACATACCCATCAAACAGACCATGGAGTTTCCAGACATTGTTTCAATACAGACTAGCCACTCCCAGGGCTGAGCAGGTGGTGTGGATAGGGATGAAGTGGGCTTGTTTACTATAAAGGTCTACTACCACCATTACAGCATCATACTCATGAGCATCTGGGAGTTTCACAATAAAGTCTACTGAGGCAATACTCTAATGGGCAGCTGAAATGAGGAGAAGGTGGAGCTGATCCATGGGTGACTGGCAGTGAGGCTTGGTGCAGAGGCAGAGGTCACAGGTGCTGGTGTAGGTGCCTACATACCAGGACATCTGAGGCTACTAGTAGTTCTGAGACACCAGTTCCAGTGTCTTCTATCTACCAGGATGTCCAGCTATACAAGAGTTGTGGTGTTGCTCCACATTGTGACAACAAAGTTCTGGGATGTTAGAGACATAGATGCATTCTCAGAAGGTTAGAAGCCCATCCTGGAGATCCCACTCATCTGCATGTACTGATTTGACCCACACAAACAACACCCTTCATGATCAGATTCTGGAAGATATTATTCATCATTGTCTAGAAGGTGGCCAGACTGTTTGTGAAACCAAAGAACATTACCAAAGGTTCACAGAGTCCATGATTGGTTCTGAATACTGCTTTCCACTCATCTCCTTTCTTGATGCACACATTGTTGTAGCTCCAACAGATGTCCAACTTAGTGAAATATCATATGCCTCAAAGGTTGTTGACTAGTTTTGAGATGAGTGGTAGAGAATAGTGGTTCTTTACTATCATCACATTCAGAATATGATAATCCTGAACCAAATGAAGAGACCCATCCTTCTTCTTAATGAAAAAAACTGAGGAGGCCATTAGAGACTTGCAGGGTTGTATTTTGCTAGAGCTAAGATTCTCCTGCAAAAACACATCCAGTTCATCCTGCTCATGGAGTGCAAGTGGATAGACTTTGCAACTGGAGAGTTTAGCATCTGGTATCAGCTCAATTGCATAGTCCCATTGCTTGCACTCTGGGAGTGAATCAAATGATGCCTTGGAAAATATGTCCTCAAAGTCATGTAGATGATGAGGAACTATGCTGCAAGAGGGTTTGGGCTGGGAATTTGTCACAAATGCCTCAGCTAGTTGTTGAGAAGTTGTCTGGCTAGCCCTGATCTCTGCTACTGTAGAAAGAGGGCAGAGCATTGTGGCATAGATTCTATCACCTATCTCAATAGTCTCATTTGCAGACTCTGGGTTTGCAGTGCTAGCAAAGTCCTCTTCACATCCATCTTTTGAGGTTTGCACCCAACACCTTGGACATCCTTGTAGAGGGCCTCTCTATAAAGTAACACCAGAGGGGGGTATTTGGGAGGTTGAGATCAGTAAAAGGAAGATGCCCTGCACAATAAGTATGCACAGCAGCATACTCATGGACTTTTATTCTGTGCTCCTTCCAAGCCTCCTCTGCACAGGTTAGACAATGATGGAGACAACAGCTCATCTTCACTTTGCTCTTAGTCCAATTAATCTCAGAGTTATGTTTATGTAACCAGGTGAATCCTAAGATTATGTCTTGCTTTGCCAAACTAGTGACAGCAAAAGCAGCACATTCCAAGTAGTCCTGGTGCAAAGCACCAGATCCACTATTGAGCAAATAGAGCTAGCTTTATTGAGCATGCCATCCATGTTGTATACAGAGATTGGATGAGAGAGGGAGTGTGTGGTGAGACAGTATCATTGCACATAGTTGGCATTGAGAAAGAGGCTTGTTGCTTCACTGTTGAGCAGGGCAACAATGCTTTGGGCTTGTTGGATGTCAGTTGTCTTGATTTCTACCTGTAGCTTCAAGAAGTTGACTAAAGGAGTGGAAGCAACAATGTAGTGATGGGAAAGACAATATTCCTGAGCAGGAATCCAGGGGCATGGGCTAGAAGGCATATTCTCAGCTGAGACTTTAGCTAGGAGTGGGTTTTGTATGTTTGAAAAGGGGCTTATTGTTTTGAGCATAGTATCAATAGCAGCAATAGATATATTTGATTCTATAGACAAGGAAGCTAAACAATTAGCGCTAGGCAATGGGAGTGTACAAGTCATCTGTTGCTTCTTCAAAAATCCTCCCTAGGCTTTATGGATGCAACCCACAACTTGCTAACAATCTCAGTGGGAAGAACAGTTGTGAGTGCATTAGGAGAGAGAACTCCTGCTGCATTGCAAGCTGCAAGAAGTTGGGCAAGCAGCTCCTCTTGCTCAGACAAAGACATGTAGCACACTTTCAACTCTTAAAGACAATAATGGGTGAAGTGGCCAGCCTTTCTGCAGCATCAACACAACAAGGGGGTGGAGAACTGCTAGCAGGAGGCGTCAACATCTATAGGAGCTCTCTGTGGTAGAGGATGTGAGAGAGCTACAGAAGGAGCATGGAATGGAGTGATATGAGAGAGAATGGAAAGGCTTGCACCTACTCAAGAAGCAGTCAGAAAGTGAAAGGGAACTGAAAATGCTGAGTACATCACAGCTCATGCTTGAGTTTCATCAACTGCCACTGCTCACATGCCAACTTGTACTAGGTGTCTATGCATTCATCATCTGGGTGCCTCTTAGCTATATTATCAATATGGTCTATGAGAGAGAGGTATCCTTCCCAAAAGGTGAGGCAAAGCTGAAGATTATTGGGATACTCAGCCTGCTCAACTAAGGCATGGAATGAATTGATGTACTTGTCCAAAGAATGCTTCCCTTGACCATACTGATCTTGGTCTCAAAGGAAAAGGGCAGTGATCTTGGCAGGGTCTAGGGAGAAGAACTCAGCTTGAAAATCCTTCTCAAACTCTATCCAACTAGCAAAGCTCTCTACTTTTTCTAGACATTGGTAGATGTGCAGTGCATAGGTCAAAGCTCAGCCTGTTTTCATGTAGGATAGAATCCAGGCAATTTTCAGGGTATCAGAGGCAAAGGCTTCACCACTCAGCTGAATATAGGTGATGCATGACTGAAAAAAATGTTCCCCAACCTTATGATCCCCATCAAATACATCTAGAAGTGCAGGGCAAGAAAGTTTGGAGTGGAGAGCCAAGAAGCCTGAGCTAGGGACAAAAGAAAATTTTCCTGCAGCTGCTGGGAGTACAGGAGAGGCAGTAGGGGTGAGGGGAAGGCATTCTCAAAGGGTTTGGAGGGAGAGAGACACTGCTTCAGTAGTTTGATGTAGTCCAGTGAGTTCAGCAGTGTGGGAGGTAAGGAAAACTTGGGTAAGTTGAACTTGTGTTTCTAGGGACAGCAAACAACTCCAGGCATTGTCCTAGGGGCTCAAAGCATCAGGAGGAGGTGCTGGAGGGGTTGGCTGGGTCATAGGAAGAACACAAAGACTATCAGAGCACTGGTGGGGAAGAGACCCTCCAGTTGCTTCAACTTCTTGAAGCAACAGGCACAATTGCAATGAATCCTCAAAGCAATGGCAAAGAGGGCTCCCAGATCAAAATTAGAGACTTGTTCTGCTGTAAGGGCAACCTCTGGAGGCTGTGGCTAAGTTATACAACTGATAGAGGGAGATCCAAAGTCAATTCAGTATCTACAAGAAGTTCTAGAGTTCTAGCTACTCACCTGGCAGAGGGAGATCCAAAGAGAACAAGTCTAAGG
>JABFYK010000048.1:0-44839 GCA_018849495.1 Termitomyces sp. T123_Mx157
ACTTCTTGTAGATACTGAATAGACTTTGGATCTCCCTCTGCCAGTTGTGTGACTTAGCCACAGCCTCCAGAGGTCACCCTTACATCAACCCAAGGAGTCTGGTCAACCTAATCAACCCACTAACCACACCACTCTTACTGGCATCAATGTAAATGACCCTTTTATCCAATTCTACATCAACACCAACATCCAGGATCAAGATGATGAAGACTCTTCCTCCAGTGCTAGCTCTAGCAGTACTGATAATTCTCTGATCTCATCTTACAACCCTCCTCCATCAGATGAGGCCACATCAATGTCAAGTTCCATGTTATCATCAGCCAGTACTCTTGGTGATGGACAGCACCACATTGTCCCTCCTTCTTGATACTACTGCCAACACTTAGTACCACCATTTCAAGGTGTATCCTCATTTGATTTGCAGGGGCTTGAGCCTCCAGCTCCTCCACCTATCACTGTGCCTCTCCCAAAGAACCCACCAGCAAGCACTGACCAACTGGATAAAAATGGTATTTGCATGATGAGATGTTCAAGACCATGATTTCTTACTAGCTGACACAATTGTATAGGGGACAGCCCCATTCATGGCTGCACCTCTGCTATTGTATGGCTCAAAACATTGTGTTGGATATGACCTTGAAAGCCTTTTTCATGTCCTGGTTTATATCTGCACTCAGTACAATAAGGTCAACCCCTTACAAGTTTGTGCAAAAGGTCTGTTCAAGAAAAGTGCCTGATTCACTCCCATTGCAGCCTGGTTTAATGGTCAAGGTAGTTTCCAAGACCTTGGCAGTTTGAAAATGGGTCAAATGCATCATAACCTCAAGAATCTTGTCCTTGACTACATTTCTCCACGTTTCTGTGTACTTTGACCATTCATAAGAGCATTATGGCGCACACTGTACCCCCAACCTCCATCTACTTCACAAGAAGACCAAGGTCCTGATGCATCTTGACAAGCAGAGAGGGATAACATTGAACCAGCTGATGATTGCAAGGGGTTTATCAAGATTTTTGAAGGAGCCATCAATGAGGATGCGATCTACCAGCAGGACCTTTGGTATCTGAAGTCTGCAAAGTCCTCAGCGTCTCCTTTGTCTCGAACCAAGCGACGATCAGACGATACAGCGATGACTGGCACCAAACCCAAAAAACCTTGCCGGACAGTTAACGAGATCGCATCTGATGAGAAATCCTAGGCTAGGCAAGAAAGGTACGTTGGTAAATGTTCTAGGAACTGGCACTATTGAAACCTGATCTGGTCTTTGCCACAGTACTTAGAGCATTGTCATTTGGAGATTGTATACAGACTTTTTTCCCATGTTATTTGGTCCTGTTCCCGTGTTATATGTATGGTCCACAACTTCATATGCATATCCCTACGTCACCCATCCAAATATTCACCTAAGGATATCTCGGTAATCGATTCATGCATATCTAATTCGGCCATATTAGTTCTAATTCTGAATGGGTATGAAGGTTGACTGCTCCGCATAGTGACATCAATTCTTTCCTCGCCATGATACGCTTTGACACAAATGTTTTTCTATCATTTTTGTTATGGCGTTCATTATACCAGTACATGTTAGATGAAAGTATTTGATTATGTTCTAGTGCTTAGTTGAGGTTGAGCCGGCGAAACTCCGGTCAGCGGTTTCGAATTCAGTGCCAATCATGATGTCTTCTGTATGCCACCACGACATATCGCAGTCCTCGGTGGTGGACTGACTGGACTCTCGTCTGCATTTCATCTCTCTCGACGTTTTCCATCCACTCGAATCACCCTTCTTGAGAAACAGAATAGGCCTGGAGGGTGGGTCCGCAGCGAACAGGTGCAGCTGGGTACAAATGAGGACACGACGACCTCATTGACGGTCGAAGCTGGACCGCGAACCTTGAGGCCTAATTCAAAGGCTGTACTTGAGCTCGTGAGTAACGTATTTTTGCCCTGCATGGACTGGGCAGTAGTCAACTGTTATCGTTTGCTCCATCTAACACCAGCTCTCTACGCAGGTCAATCTGCTGGGTCTCAAATCAGAACTCCTTACGACACCTCGTTCCTCACCCGCGGCGAGAAATCGCTTCTTGTACTTACCAGATGTGCAGTCAGGGCTTACGGATATACCAACATCTGTGTTTGGTTTCCTCCAATCTCCACTTCGCAGTCTACTTCTCTCTGCCATCTTCACTGAGCCCCTAAGGAGTCGAAACAGGGGGACAACTCAATATGTAAACGTTGACGGATCCAAACGTATCTATCAAGACGAGTCTCTTGACAACTTTTTATCGCGTCGATTTGGTCCTGAAGTAGCACGTGTATTGGGCAGCGCTCTTTGCCATGGGGTGTATGCAGCGGATTCTCGTCGGCTCAGCGTTCGAGCTGCCTTCCCAGCATTGTATGATTTCGAGGAGAAGGGAAATGGTCGTGTTGTTTTTGGAATGCTGAAAGACATCTTGGGTATTGGTGCTGGCAAAAAAAGTCGACATGCAGAAGGAGGGCAGATGTATGACTTGGGAGATGTCGAGAAACTGATGCAGGGGGTTTCGGTGTACTCATTCTGCGGAGGGATCCAAACTTTGACTGATGCACTCGCAAAAGCACTCGCAGCCACATCCAATGTGGAAATCTGTTATGGACAAGGTGTAAAGGAAATCGAAATGTATGAAGACGAGCAATCGTCCTTGGCTGTGAGTTTTATCCTTTTGTACAATACGCAGTTGGTAACCTGGTGCTTCAGATCCATACGACAGTGCAGACCCTGAAGCCTACGCACGTTGTCTCTTCGATCCCTCTCCCATTGCTCAATACCATCCTTCCTCCATCAGGCTCCTACGCTCGCCCTCTCCCCCATCTGACAGCAAACCCGTCGTCCTCCGTCACCGTGTTAACTCTCGTTTTCGCCGCGCCATCAAATACAATCCACCCTGCAGGCTTCGGCTACCTCGTCCCGCGACCTCGAGGAGGATATCCACCACCCATCGACGTCCATACGCGGCCAGACATCCTCGGGACCGTATTTGACTCTTGTGCCATCCCTTTCAAATCCAAGAGCGAAAGCGAATATACCAAACTCACCGTGATGCTCGGTGGGCCATACCCGTCACCACTCCTAGAGACCGACTACGATCTCATCACTCGCGTACTTGCGCACCTTTCAGAATCGCTGCTGCAACCCCTCCCGGACCCTATCGCGACCCGGGTGTGGCGGCACGTCGATTGTATACCGACGCCGGGAGTGGGACATTTGGAGCGCATGAAGGAGTTAAAGGGTGTTTTGGAAGAGAAGAGTGGGAGAGGTGCGTGGCGCGGTAGAGTGGAGGTGGTAGGCGCGGGCGTCGGCGGCGTAAGTGTTGGGGATTGTGTTGAAGCAGGAAGACGCGTCGGGGCACACTGGGAATAAGCGCTTCAAGGTTAAGATATTGGAGTCACAGGTTTGTTTCATAGCTTGAAGATTGTATCATGATTCTATTTTTGAATGCACGACGCTATACATTTGATATCAGCTAAAAGATATATACGGGTTCACGCCTATCCCGTACGCGAAGTGCCCGCGAGCGAAAGTCGATGATGAATCATGCTTAGTCATTCGATCATCGAAGTGCGAATTTCCAGCTCAACGAGGCTCCTTCATCGTGCACCATGTTCCGCCCAGCTCTTCGCTCGTCTGTAAGTACTACGGTTTCTATTAAAATAAGACTCACCTGACAATCAATAGTACTCAATTATTCGCTCATCAGCGCCCTTTGCACACCGGCACCTGACCACCGAGGCACGGTCCTTAATTCAAAAAGCTATTGCTGAGCACCCCGTCGTGCTCTTTATGAAAGGCACACCTAAGGTTCCGGAATGTGGCTTTTCACGAGCGGTGGTACAGGTTTTGGAACTTCATGGTGTTCCTGAGGGAAAGCTGAAGACTTACAATGTACTGTCGGACCCGGAGTTGAGGAGCGGTATTAAGGAGTTCTCGTGCGTACTTTTTTCCCTGATGTTTATTGACTGGCTTAAACTGGTTGTAAACCATACAGAGAGTGGCCGACGATCCCGCAAATATATGTGAATGGAGAGTTTTTGGGAGGGTGTGATATTCTGCTATCCAGTCAGTCGTGGTTCCCTCTTCTCCCTGTCACATCAATCTAAACAACAACCCGCACACTCCTCTCCTCCGTTTCAGTGCATCAATCAGGCGAACTCGAGAAACTCCTCATTGACAACAAGGTCATTCCCCAAGAATCCCCAGAAGACAAGTGAAACTACACATGTGGACATACACACTCCGGCTAACCGGCCCATCCCATATCCCACTAACGAGGCATTGTTTGAGTTGAGTAGAAGTATAACATTCTGGTATTATATTACATTATTATATCATAGCCTGGCTACGAGGAAGGAAATACTGTCAGCATTAGGACGCTGCGTATCTATGTATGTATCAAGTAGGACGTACTTCTGGTATAGTATGGCGTTCTCCTCGTCAAGCTCATTCATTATGAGCGTAATATGCTTTAATCAGCGTACTCGACTACGCCACCGGCGTCGATTCTGCCCCGACGAACGGTCTCGCCACGGGCACGTAGTATGTCCTCAACAGTTCTGAGCTTCCCATCTTCCGTGCTTTCTTTGAACCACCCAAGATGATCCGCGATGAGGTGTCTGTATCATCATGTTAGGATAATTGAAAAAGAAAAGGAAAGGAAGAAACAACGCACCGATTCTTACACTTCGGGCACTGCACAAGTACGATTCCGCGCTGATACGCACGCTTTGTAAATTCATGCGTCGAGCGTTCACCACATCCTGCCACAGTACATGTGAACGTCATCGAAAGGCGCGGCTCGACGGGCTCTGGGAGAGGTTGGGAAGTAGTCAATGCAGGTGCGGATGATGTGGAAGAATTTGATGATGTTGTATCTGATTTTGAAGACGAAGGAGCAGGGGAAGAGGAGGAAGACGGAGCTGTAGTCGAGTAAGGGTTTGAGATGCCAAGGCGGAGGCGCAGCTGGACAGAAATGATGGGAGGGAGAGAGGGATGTGGCGTTACAAGACTCCGTAGTGCAGGCGGGATGCCGACGTTGCGGAAGAGGCGCGTTGGAAGCATTGTGGTTGTCGAGGAAGAGGAGGGCGCCCAAAATTTCGAGTTCCGGCCCGGTTCCCGGCATGTTTTTCCTCAGGCTTTGACTTCAGAAATACATACCATACCAAATCAAACCACGTAACAGAAGCGGCATGTTCGCCGAGGTCACTTGTCTTGGAGCATGTGTGCTCTGCAGAGTATATGTATATCGCAAATCTGTGTAGCGCGTCTACTGCAACTCCTTCCCATTTAACTGCTGTGGGAGTCTATTCCGTTTCCAAGAGCGATGCAAGAGCTCGAGGACTCTCATCTGCATAGCAAAATCACCGCTTTTGACGTCTTTGCTGTTCTTGGTGTTCTCGTGAATGCTGCAGTTTTAGCGCCGGCAATATTCCTCCCTCACATTACGCGAAGGAAGATCTGGTTCAGCCTTATAATCTCATGGATCATTTATTCAGCTTCGTACCTTTTTCTTCTGGGAGGACAGACGGGGTCGGGACCGCCCCTTGGACTCTGCATCTTTCAAGCAGCGCTTACGACATCTATGACTCTTGTGTAAGTCTTAAATGAAAAGTATCGGCTCTTGAACGCTGAAAATCATCAGTTGCATCGTCGCATCGACTTGTTTCGCTATTGATGTAACTCCTTTCAACGATTCTCCGCCCTCACTATAACTGAAATGTCCCAAGTTCACTCTCCAAATCACTACAGCTATCCGATGCGGCGGAGACGTCAATAGGACGCTTTTTAACTTTGTACGAGTCTCCAAAACCACTGTCAGTATCAATGGTTCTTATCATCATTTCAGCTCGCGTTCTTCCCTTGGTTGACCTTTCTTGTTGTGTTTATGCTCGTGCAACTGGTACGCCCGAGACGAGCTTCAATTGTGAGCCAATTGGTAACGATATATATGTTGCAGATTGCCACGGATCCGTCAATGGTAATACGGGACCCGAGCCATCTCTTCTGTACAATCGATAGCCGCCCATTGTAAGTGACTTCGGATTCACACGCAGAGTCAACTTAAACTACCAATGATCTCAGACGTTTAACAATTGGGATCATGGTCCTCGTGTCAGCGACCATCCTATTCCCATTGGAGGGTGAGCGCCTTGAAATTCTGGGTGAAGTCCATTTCTTGATCTGTCTTTCAGCCTACATTGCAGTTCTGTTTAACCGCTACTCAGTGATTCTACCGAGGACTATATCCTTTTCTACTTTTATTCGCCTGGTACTCTTTACTGTCCTCTCAGCAACTGGAATCGGGTGAGTAGATGGATTCTTTGAACGACATCTCGAACCCTGATGATATCTCAGAGTCCACTCATATATAATTGCCCGTGTGAACAATACTGTGACAACCTGTAGTGTGATACTTACATCTTGTAAGTCTTCTGAATGATGACGCATACCACATCATGTGTCAGATAGAACGAATAACCCTTTTCTCTCATAGTACCTGTTATGACTGGCTTGATGTTTGGGACTCAAAGGGTAGGGGACACTTTCTGGCTTTTTGGCACTCAAGCGCTCATCCGCGCGATAGGATATTCTACAAGCTTGGATGTTTTGGAAAAAAACCGCTCCACCTAGTGTTCATCAATATTCCAACTACCCCTTTGCTATCGACCCGAGGATGGAAGAGGCTGATCTTGTCTCGAAATATTGATTTAAACATATATCACCTGGATTCAAAGCAGACTTGGGACATTTCGATAGAGCTTCTGATGTGTCGACGTTTTTATACTAGTGCTAACATCCATGCGAATCTTCTCTCGATTTCTGCTTTTTGTATCGTTATGTTTCACCAATTAAACCGAACTCTTTTGATTCGGATGACTTGCAGGATTGGATATCACGTCTCTTCAAGTTCTTTACATCTGATAGTGACGAAGGCTTGGGCCCCGTTGGAAGCCGTCTTCAAGTGTCATTTCATCTGCGTCACTTACCAAAGATGCACAATATGATTGATGCGATTTAATGCGTGACGATGCTGGTATAGTATGGTGGATCAGACCCAGTATGTAATTGAAGACCCAGCCAGCTTCACCGACAACCATTCTTTGAACGTAGCAATCGTGGTGTCAGAGCACTTGGACAAGGAAAGAGGAAGTCTGGGATAATGAGGACGTTTACCACTCGAGAATCGAAGTCATCAGTGTGAAACGGAAAACGAAGTAGTTCGAAGTTCAAATTATTAGGCGTTATTTGCTTCTGATTGGACTAGCCTCCAAAAGTTTGCCCCCACCATGGACTCGCCTATGGACACAATTGTTCGTGGAACTGTAATAACATGCAAGTCCGTCTTCAAATAGACCATCCGAGCATCTGAAGTGGAGCTCACCAATATCTCTCTATCAGCAGGAATTTGTGTGTTTGCTACCGGGCTATATGGCATTGCTAAACGAAGTCCTCAGTATCCCCTCATGGCTATGGCTGCTGGGGTGAATAGCGGAGTGACAGCATGCAGCTTTTTTGGTGCGGTCTTGACCATGCTCTGCTTCGAGAGGCTAGATAATTAATCTCCGCTTTCCCCAGCACTTCGTGAAATTGTAATCTCTCCACTTCTTGTCAACACACTACCTTGGCCACAGTATTCTCGGAGACGACACGACCTCGGAATAAGCCACGCTGATGACCGGCCCACGGATCCTCCAACTTGGTCGGACTTGCGAAAACAAAACACATTGGACAGCGGGTTGAGTGGGGCCATTGCTGGTGGTGCTCTACGGGGTTGGAAATGTGTGTGCTTTCTACAAAAGCAGCGCCATGATCTTATGAGTTGACCTGCAGCTGGTCCTCGGGCTATTCTACCCGGTATGCTGACCATTGGCGCGGTATGTACGCTTCTTCAGTTGGCATACAACGAAGCAACTGTGAGCCGACTACGATACATCTCTGGCCTTAAGGTAAAGGCCCCTGCCAACGAGACACCTGCAGCACCAGCGCCTAGATCTAGAACAGCGTCGGAACGCTTCTTAACTTTAATTGGGGTACATCAAGTCACCGAGGAGGAGTATCTAGAGAAAATGAAGGCAACCAGGGACAGACATTTGCGGAGGATAGCGGAACTTGAACAACAACTCGCAGCAGAAAAAGCTCAGGAAAAGAGCAAAGACGCATCATCATAAATACTACATCCAGGATACTGATATACTAATATAGATCAACTTTCACTGTTTCGGAGACAGATCATGCAGCTCGTTATCAATGGGTCTCACGGCATCTTTTTCCCATATTTCTATGATGCCTTTGCCTTCAGCTGTAAGACCACCAACCGCGATTCTTTTCTCGTCTACGATAAGAGCATTGACCTTTTTAACACTCTGCGTCTCCTGTTGCCATATTTTGTCCAACGAGACACTGCCTTCATCGTGATCATAAACGACTTGATAGCGTGTCATAACTCCCAGCAAGGTTGATATTGTCAAGTTGCCCGAATCTTCAAAATTCCTATAGACGGATGAGTTGTGAAAAGGCTACCCAAGAGAATGAAAAAAATTACAGCGCCACTAAGGGTCCTTCCGCAACTTTTGTGATGATTTCCTCCTCAACATTCAGACCATCCCATTTTCTGCTACGCTTTTTGCCTCCACTCTCTTTGCCTGTTGGTGCTTTATAGCCACCGCATCCTATTAACAGTCGACCGTCCGCGGTCCCAGCTGCTATGATGCCTGTTGATGATATCGCGATCGACACAACAAAAGGTGGAGAAAGTGTCATGTCACCAACGACCTGATACGGCGCTGAAGGGAGTAAATTGAAAAAGAGATCCTTGATTGTCAGGAGCAGGTCGACATACGAATCTTACGCGTTGACAGAATTTTTCCCTCGTGATAATCAAAGTGTAGGAGGGCTGTGTCGTATCCGCCGCTCACAAGCTCCCTGGGACGATTAGGAATGAACCTGACGCAACCACATATCTGTTATCATAGCTCATTAGACTGAGAAAAAATAGAATTCCGAACTGAAAAAACAACGTACACTCTCATGTTTTGACTTCATTCTCGAAACAGCTTTTGTAGCGAGCTCGACCACGCCAACAACACCGGAATCCAAAGTGAACCCTATATGTGTTTTCTTTGCATTCAGTGCAATCTAGCTGGGTTCAATTAGTACGATGACGCGCGATGTAATACGAAGTTCGCACCTCGTTCAATTCGTCATTTTCCTGGTCGGGAGCTGGGACGTCGACTACTAGCAACGCATCATCCGCCATCTGTATCATCTTCGGGGAGTCCATTCGAAATTTCATGATCTAAGCAGAGTTCAGGCATACATTGTGAAACAGGTATTTGGACATACGCGACGTCCGTTGGCTAGCCAGACATCTGGTAGTTCTGATCCAGGTCTTTTCAAGCATACAAGTGAGGAAAGTTCCGCTCCTAGTCCACGGATGGCTTTGATAACTTTGAATGAGTTGAGGTCATAGACGCGAAGCGAGCCATCATCTAAGGGTATCGAATGAATGTTGCCCGATCAAAAGTGAAAAACGAAGCAAACACCTGAACCCGCAGATAGATGCCCTGCTTGGTCGAACGCCAGACACGATACATGTGCAGGAGTCTGGAGCGCACGTTGCAGAGAATACCATTCACTAGGCTCAAAAGGCTCAGAGGCCATTTGTACATTCACCTTTCCAGATGTTTGGCTTGCTCGAACACACTTTAGTAATGTAAAATTTGTGTGTGTATGTCAAGCTTCGACAAAGGCAGGACTGGCAAGAACCGATCACTGCTAAAATATTGTATATTGATATCCTTCTCTTTACATTCTTCTATCGTTCTTGTACATGAGGACTAGCGGACTTCGTCTTCCACCCCAAAACCCAGCAGAACATCAGACTCTAGAGCTCTGTGCCCAACCTGGAAAACAAAAACGAAAATCATATCAAATCAATAATTTATTCACGAGCAATTATTTGGAGGTGGAAGAAGAGGAAAGGTAAGGTATTGAAAAGGCGGCCACGAGGACTAAGGCTGCTATGGCAATCGCGGGAATATACGAGGTATCTTTGGGGGAAATTTTGGACCGTTTGACAGGTCGCGGTTGGGAAGAGGACGTATTTATAGGTTCAGATGGTATAAGTCGAACGTACCCGATGGAATTGAAACCATGAATGCTACGGATGGACGAATCAGTGCTGTAAACGGAGAGAGGAATGGAAATAACTGACTAGTAGCCTTCAATATTGCGCTTGATCTCGTCCTCCATGCCGCTTGGGACGCCGTCAAGGGAGAATGTAATCTTGGTAGAGTCCGACGACTGCTCAAGGGTGGTCGTGAGGGTAGCAGTGTGGCCTATAGGTGATGTCAAGTGCCAAACTATTCCCGGTGTTTGGAATAGGACGAGAGCTTACCTTCGGGCCAAGTTGGGCTCTTCAGTGACCATGTTTGCGCAATTTCCCGCGAGGGTGTCAATGATATATATTTACCTGTGACACCACCGCCGAACAGGGAATAGCCAGACCCAACCTGAGGCGTAGACTGCCCGAAGATATTACTGTCAAGAGCAAGAACTATAGGAGGATAGTCATTTACCTGGGCAGGGGCACGAGTCCAAATTGGAATCCTCTTTTCATCTGTAAGGAGCGTGAAGAGGTCGTCCGCAGGAGCCTGAAACGTCGCTTCGACGGTGACCACCTTTGTATTGATCTTTTTCGGATCAACCTTCTTTGGCTGAGCAGGTACAGGCGAGGAAGACGACGTAGGGGCCGGTGCACTAGCTGTACCTGAGACAGGTGTGCTAACACGGCTAGGTTCACTACTAACGGTTAAATCCTTGCCGTGCGTGTCGATGATCGCGACGGGGAATTCAGCAAACTTGGCCTCAAGAGCAGCAGGCAGTCGGGACTTTGCAAGTTGGAATAGCGCCTCGACTGCAGGAGACGTAGCAGTAGAAAGAGACCAATTATACTATCAAAAAACGTAAACCACTCGATCACGGTAGAAAATGGGGCGTCACTCACAGTGTAGTCAGACAAACGATCCAGGGTGACTTCGTGCGACACCTCTGGGATTGTAAGGGATCCATTGACCTCCGTTCCGTCGCTCGCTGTGCCTGTCCATTTGAGCACGATCTTGCAATCGTAGATGGTGATCAATCTATTTGGTCACTTCAGTCTTTTATTCAACTGGATAATGTGCACTACGCACTTGGATTTCCGCTGTCCGAGCTCAACATCACCGTCCACTTCAGTGACTTTCGAGACCGAGACGACCTCACTCTCATTGTCGCCTTTGACAGAGATCGTCACAAGTTCGCGTTCGAACCATTCAGAGCCCCAGCGCGAGACGTTCTTGTTCTTCCAATGCCAGTTGGCGGTTGACGGGGGAAGGGCCATTCTATGTGGGTTGAGAGAGGAACGGTTAGTCTAACGGACACTAGGACAAGTTTTGAGATCGGTAAAAAGTTGTGGATGATGTTTGTTTATTTACTCGACTGCTCTTCCATAACCTTCCAGATTTTTCCGTGTTCCTTGCCTTTCTGAGGGAACTCAAAGTCTTCTGCAGGCTGGGGATATGTTTCGAAGGCTATTACCCTGATACTTTAATCCAATGAATGGAACAAGGGTATCTGTCATCATCTCAATCTTTTTGTCACACGTACGTTTTGGCAGACAGGAAAGGGCTACCCGTTCTGTTTTCTGGCGTAGACACACGCCCCGTAATTTACTCAGTCAGTCAGCCAGTTATCCCCGTAATCTTTCGCGATTTTTCTAGAGGCTGTCACGCCAGGCTATCTAGCCTATGCCTTAACCAGTGACGCCGAGCTAGCCATATAATTGTACCTTCTTTGCTACCGTGAGCGCGAACACCGGCCCCTCGCGTTACGATAAACCACCTTGAAGCACAGCCCATCCAAACCGAATTAATGTAACCCTCACATGTTGTTACTCCTGAGTTCTGTCATGTCTTTTGGATCGTCCTGAATTTGACATCAACTTATTGTATATAACAAACCAGCCGGCTAATCAGACAACCTCCGCAGAAACATCGAAGTAAAGTAACCCAGGTCGTCACGACGCCATTTCAATCGTTTCTCAGATATTTGGGTAATTTGACCCAGTACAACCAGCATTTCGTCCTGCTCGCCTCCCATCAGAAAATGTCGAGCGATGTAACGTTCCTCTACGTACATACCAATTTTTTTCGATGTTCTTCCCAGAGAACTACAAAGAATTAGAAGATGACTCAGGCCCTGCCCGAGATGGTCTTACGTTGAAGCGTAATCACGGCATGCCGACAGTTCACGCCCTGATAAATGCTTTACATCCTGACAGTTATGACGACAGCATGAGTTCGCCAGCTGTCTCTTTGTACCGCCCCTTTTTAGAACAATTATTTTGATATTCAATCTCTACTCACATATATGTTCTCATAGGTTCCGAGAGAACATTCTCATGGAGGATTTGAGTTTCATCCCTTGTGGTTGATCGTTATCGATCGCAGTTCGCTCGAAACAAAAGGTGTCTGTTAGATACTTTTCCGCGGTTCTCTCTTGTTATACTAGGCACACGAAAGTAAGTTTATTCCGTTCAACAACATCAGCACCCGAGATACAGCTCTCCTTAGTTTCCATCCGAAAGAAGCCCATGAGTGAATCTGTATCGGATCTGCGACCTTTACGTTGGCATTTACGATTGTTAATTCTTGAGACATGGTCGTTTACTAGGCACGGGTTCGGATGCTCCAGTAGTTCGGATCGGAAACGACCGTGATAGCACACGTTGTGCCTGCGTCTTAGAAAAGTTCTGGAGCTGGGAAGAATACCTCCGTTCTTTTGTTCTGACTCGATAGTCGATACAGATTTCAAATACATCTACCGAAACCCCTCTTGGAGGGCAAATGATGTACGTAGATTATCTGATTGACGGAATCGTCCACACACCGGCTTCCGTATCACAGACTCAGCTCTGGCATCGAACTGAACTCTATGAAGATAGGACCCCAGATTATCTTTGCCCTTCAGCGTGACCATGATAATGTATGCTTGCATAATAGAACGAAATTTGGGACGCTTACGCCACCTCACCACCGACCATAAATCTTCCGACATCTACCTCGGGGCTATCCACCCAGCCAAATGTCAAAGATCAGTCACTTTTTCGTGGAACGGGGAAAGAGATGATTCGGGGTGCGTTCTACCGCAACCTTGTTGTCAGATCAATCACACAAGACCGGATTCTCCACATTGAGACATTAAAAAAACACCGTCCCTTTTTTCAGCCATCATCTCTTTGATCTTGTCCCCGAAAGGAGAATGGTCTGACAAGATCATTCAAAGTTTGTGGCGCCAAAATCTCGGCTGGTACATATAACAGGATCCCTCCAGGCCGTTCCACATTTTTCCTCATCTCACGATGATTGTCGACTCCTCCCATCCCACGTCTTTCATCCTCCCTGACCTTGTTTCCCACTGCACCTACCCACTTAATTATCACCTCAACGGCGATGAAATAGCCAAGCAATCGGTTGAATGGCTGCAATCTCACTGCTCCGATTTGTCTCGCAAAGGTCGTCGCGCCCTCCATGGCTTGAAGGCTGGTGAGCTCGCCGCCTTCTGCTACAATAACGCCACGTCCAAGCGCCTCCGTGTCGTCTCCGATTTCATAACGTACCTCTTTCATCTGTGCGTCTTAGCTTTTTTACATCCGTTCCGTTCGGCCTACATTACTTGCCGGCGGTGCAGGGATAACATCAGTGACGGCATGATGATACGAGAGACGGACGTGCTGTCTAACGTCGTCATGAATGCCTTGTGGTTTAGCGATCGTTACATGCCGACAACCACTCCCGGGAAGGAGCAGCCTGCGGAGGAGCTCAGTCTTGGTAAGCTCGCTAGAGAGTAAGAACAATTTTTCTTACATTGATTAGACTCGGATACAAAAGAATTGACACATTCTTTTCAGCTTCTGGGCTCGCTGCATCATTGATGCTGGCCCCGGTGTACAGGAACGTTTCAAGGAGTCATTTGGATACTTCTTCGAAGCTGTGAATGTTCAGGCGAAGGCACGCGACGTAGGGATCATTCCTGACCTGGAGTCGTACATTGATATGCGTAGGGACAATTCAGGTGAGCATTTTCGTCTCTAAGCCATATGGGCATCGTTTATTGTTCATCAACGAATGATCTGCACACAGGGTGCAAGCCTTGCTGGGTACTCATTGAGTGAGCTTGAGTTGTTGTCATCCATACTTAGACTGACTCGGTAGGGATGGTGTTAGATACGCCTTGGACATTGATCTGCCCGACTACGTCGTTGAGCATCACATGATTCAGGAGTTGAACCGCTGGACTAATGACGTTGTTACATGGTCTAATGTACGCTTCCATTCACTATATATCGACGCGGCAATTTATCTACTTATGTACAGGATATTTTTTCTTATAACGTAGAGCAGGCGCGCGGAGATTCGCATAACATGATCGTGATACTTATGAAGTACCATGGTCACAATCTCCAGAGTGCTGTTGACTATGTCAGCGACCTCTGCGTACAGTCGATATCAGGATTCCAGCGCGATCGCAAACAACTTCCCTCCTGGGGCCCACAAGTTGATACAATGGTCGAAAAATACGTCGAAGGTTTACAGAACTGGATTGTCGGGTACGCTTCTCCTTGATCCTGTACATCATGGTACTTATCTAAAACTCCAGTTCTCTCCACTGGAGCTTCCAGACTCACCGTTATTTTGGAACCAATGGTGCTGAGGTCAAGAGAACTCGTTTCGTCCCATTGCTTCCTCGTGAAGTGTAAATATATTCGCAAACGACAACGGCGCAGCTCTGAGGATGGGACTAACATGAATGGGTACTATAGGAGAACTTATGCGACTGCTGGGGTTGCACGCAAACGCCAGGGTAACAGCCTCCAGGTAGTCTAATCATCGAAGCAGTGGTAATAGCATGACTAGTCGATCAGGCTGGCCAGCTGCAATGTACACATATACCAATCTAAAGCAGAATTAATATCTATTGGCCTACAGGAGTATAATATAATTGTCGGTTCACAGTCTAGTATTTTAATGATTTGAGTCGCCAATAAGGTATCCATATACAACCGCCCATGAAATGACAAACCTCAAGAGGACACATCTACGAAAGATCTGAATGAGAAGAGCATGGGAAACAGAAGAGACCGCTAATACCTTTTGGATTCTTGTTCGTACATGACTTACTGTCATCAAAATTAATCTAACAAACGGAGGGAAAGAGTGCAACTATTATACTGGGTCCTCCAACCAACCATGAATACATTTTGATCTTCTTCCTGCCGTCTTTCAGAGAGTCCGTTGCATCACCGGCCACTTCGATGACTTTTGAATCCGAGAACCTCATCCTTGTCGTCGTTTGTCACTTTGGATATTAGGGAACGTCATGGCTCATGAGTTTGTGCGCTCAAATCATCCGGAGCTTAGGTGGCACAAAAGCAATTACTAGAACCTCTCAGTTAGCACTGGATATTACATTTGTGAAGAGATCCCACAGAGCCGTTAATACAAGCTCATGCCCGTAGAGAGCCATCAAGTGGGAATGTCTTGACAAGTAAGACCCAGATAGATTGATAACTACCAGTTAACCAACTCTAAGATCTCTCGCGAGAGCGAGGACAAGCATAGACACAGCCACCAGGATGAAGCGGAAAGAGGTCTGATCTGCATATAAGCTAGGAAGCGAAGGAAATAAAGCTAGACACGAGGGAACGACCGCACCTTTCAGCTTTGCGACAGATAAGAAATCACAGGACGACCTTCCAGACTCGTGTAAAAACCTTATGATTCGAAAAGCACGCTATAGAGACACGATGAGAAGGAATGAGGCCTGGATTACTTACTCAAGTATCCCTTACCTTAAACACCTCATCATGCCGGAATTTACGACTGTCCTAGACTTCATCCTTATGTGTTCTGTATTCTCCCGCATACTTAGTTCCGTCTGGAGTGGCCGTCTCTCGAGCTGAAGGGTATTCGTTCCAATTGCGGGTTCAAGAAGTTGTTGACGAGCTGGTGGCTGTGCACAATTCGAGACTCCTCTCCTTCGCCACCACTTCATCCTTGTATTTGATGCTGAGGAGAGGGAAAGTGTCAAGGCCCCAGTTAATCCATCCTGCTAATTGTCGCCATGCATGTTGTGTACCATCTGGACTTTCCACGAGGACTTGTAGCAAAACGGTGCAATTCTACAATCAATCCCGCTTTGGCATCGAGGGGTAGGGTCATCGACTTCTCGTTGGGGTTAAGTAGGATCACAATGATAGTGAGAGGAACTCAAGGAAGTTGCTTTTTCTGTTTGTGAGGAATCCCGAGGTCGTCCCAGAGAGAGAATAGTTTGTCATATATGCATGGGTAGGTGTCTGGGGTTTAATGTCTGAGAAGGGCCAAAAACCACCCCGTAATCCATCGCCAACTGACCAAATGAAATGTTGTCTCTCAGGGGGGTTGTAGTAGACTCTCAAAGACATCAACCTTGATCGGGGTAACGATTTTAAACTGATGGGAGTGATCTCGCAGGATTGGAAGGGAACATTCATGTTAAGTGTACCGATGAGAGAGGCGACGCATACTGACTAATCGACTGTTGTGCGTGTTAAGGTTTCATAATATTGAGTCGCAGATATATCTGTGCTGTAGTTTCAATTGTCTGTTGTTCGACACCCTCAGGGCAATCTGTTTGGGGGTGCGCCCTGCAGCATCGGCAGGCATGTTTGAACCAGCAGTCGTCTGGGAGAGGGCAGCCCCGGTTTTGGTTGTTATCGTTTACAGATGATATTGCATTTACTTCCATTCGCACTACCACCCGAGCCTGATGCCGAAGCTGATCCGTTGTTGAGATCGCACGGAAGGAGGATACCATCAACGTCGAGTGTCTTGAGGTCTGTGTACTTGTCTCTGTCGGCGAGTAACAACCTGGTTCCTCCTCCAACTCCGGATCTAATTGTCTCGGGTGAGCGCTTGGCCATTGTTAAGCCACTGGCCATTAGTCTGGACTTTTCGAACTGGATCGCTGCGTCCAAGGATAAGCTTACGTTCTCTGATATGACCTCTATTCTCCCTAGGAGCTCCGAGTTGATGTTTAGAGCTGAGGATTGTATCGCATGCTGGCTCTCTTTTAGGGATATTATCCCACTCGGAGGAAGAGAAGTCGGAGGGGGCTGAGGTTGGCAGAAGGATTTGGCGCTTGACTTGAGAGGGGTGTTCAAGGTATGGATTAGTTGGTTATCCTTTGTGCATCTGGGATCTCCACTTGGTTAGCGGTCACTTCTTTTTTAACCACGGTAGCTTTCGGATGGTATCATTTGAACTGGATCTAGATTTGCTCTCGTTCATGTCGTATCCCATCGAGACGAAGTTGTACGTGAGTCTCAATGGACTGACGTGGAGATTGATAGGGCTCAGATGTGATTCGTCTACTTCCAGGTTCAGACGTAATCTCTAACACTGTCGGCTGCATCTCTCCGGTGTCGTTCAACTTCCTGTGTTTCGATGTCGTTGATGGGCTTAAGGGAGGTGGATATTCAATTTGAATCTTTTTTGATATTATCAAAGAGTTTGGAACTGTTTCTAACGAGAACAACGCTGGTAACTGTTGAATGTTTAGACTTGCGCCCTCTTCGGAACTCTTCAACAGGTTTTTCCAGTGCCGATCCGACCTAATAGGCTCACTCCTTCTATTCACTTCTGTGTGTTTAGTACTCGGCGTAGGTCCTTGCGATGTTGTCTCGGACCGAGATCATATGAGAATGAAGAGGGGCACAACAATAAGGGACGTAGAACCGATGAACTCTGTTCCCGTGTAAGCGAAAGGATACTGTCTAAATCACTGTATCTAGGAAGAGCCTCTTGTTGAGGAATGTCCCTAAGGGAGGCATTCCACTCGAGACTCTTCCTAAGGGGTTTGACACGCGACTTGATGGGACACTCCGCATTGATCGCGATAAAAACTTTGTTTCTAAGTGAATCAATTGCAATGGAGGGGCGCTTAACCATGGAAACACCCGATCTCTGCACGGCCGTTCCCCGAGGGCTATGCGCAATAGACACAGTCTGTAGCACTGATTTATCACAATAAAGTTGAATAAACATTCCATGATGATTTTGTGGATGAAATACTCCCTCTGCCATCGGGCTTCACTCAGCACGTTTCAATCTGATTATGCCCAATTGAAATAGATTTCTTTCCCGATCAATTTTTAACGTTTTGAGGATGCATAAAACATGTCTCAAAGATATCTCCGAGGACGAAGGTTGGTCGAAAATAGATTGTACTCGAGATCAGTAATAGAATGTAATTTGATACAAATGATCATAAGCGCTCGTAATGGAACAAGAACACCGCACTTCTCACTGGGGCCTCATCACTTCTCTTGCCGAGCGTTTGTTTCCCTAAAATCCCTAAAAATGCTGAGCGTTCGCCGACGATAATGTCACGCAAATTTTTCTTTTCTCTATATTTCTTGATCCACTACCATTGCTACAACCAAGAAACTACGAACACCTTCTTTTATATATAACGATCATTTTCAGAAATTTCGGTGAGGATAGATAGGTTCAGTGATGGTTTAAATCAGTTTTTGGGAATGTTGCCCATGTCGCAGACCAAGGGTTCATGTGTTTTCTTGATTCTATTTTAGTCTATGATCCGGATGCATATATCTAAAATCTCATCACAAAGATCAGTCATTCTGCACTTGCAATCCCTTCAGAAATCGCGTTTTGAAATTCCCGACCGTCTTGTTTAAAATCCCATAACACGTGACAGTAGAGAGCTCCCAAAGAGGGATCGGTTGCCGTTCTAACTGATCTAGTTGAAACACCTGAAGTATTCAACCGTAAGGGAATATATGTATGCTACAAAGGGAATGTATTGACTCAGAGACGCTCAGGATATGTGCCAATGCACCGCTACGGTATTCAAACAGATGGCTCATAGATGAGGCGTTATGCATTGAGGCTTACCCGACAGGTAACTTCGGAATTCACAGTCACAGCTAGTGGGCAGTCCATGTGGACTCAGGTACATCATATATTCTGTTTTACAGAGGATATATGAGAGCGACTATTTTGTAGATGAATCCGCCACATCCCATCATGGCAGCCAACGCCTCGCTCACGTCTTTTATCCTTCCCGACCTTCTGTCCCACTGCACCTATCCCCTTATTTATCACCCTGACGGTGATGAAATAGCCAAGCAATCGGTCGAATGGTTGGAATTTAACTGCCCCGACCTGTCTGCCAAAGGCCGTCATGCCCTTCATGGCTTGAAGGCTGGTGAGCTCACCGCCTTCTGCTACAATAACACCACGCCCGAGCGCCTCCGCGTCGCCTCCGATTTTCTGACATACCTCTTTCATTTGTGCGTCTTTACTTTTTCCTTCTGCATCCTCTGCATCTGCTCACATGGCTTGTCATAGGGATGACATCAGTGACGGTATGATGACACGAGAAACAGACGTTTTATCCGATATCGTCATGAATGCCTTGTGGTTTAGTGATCAGTATATGCCGACTAGTGCCCTCGGAAAGGAACAACCCGCCGAGGAGCTCAATCCAGGAAAACTAGCCCGAGAGTGAGAGGTCTTCTTTGAATCGATTAGAATTGGATAATTGATATGTTTGTACTAGCTTCTGGGCTCGTTGCATCGTCGATGCTTGCCCCAGAGCACAGGAGCGTTTCAAGGAGGCATTCGAGCGCTTCTTTGAATCCGTCAATATTCAGGCAAAGGCACGTAATGCAGGAGTTGTAACCGACCTTGAGTCGTACATTGATCTACGCAGAGACAACTCAGGTGAGCTTTTTTGTCATCTATAGACATGGTTTCTCCTTGATTGACAATGATCTTGCCCGCAGGGTGCAAACCTTGTTTTGCACTCATTGAGTGAGCTTGTGTTGCTTTTTCATACGCGCTTCAACTGACTGAGTCCGTATGGCGTTAGATATACCTTGAATATCGATCTTCCCGACTGCGTCGTTGAGGATCATATCTTTCAGGAGCTTAACCGCTGGGCCAACGACCTTGTTGCCTGGTCTAATGTACGACTCTTTTTATCTGTTACGTGTGGACGCACTTGTTCATCTCCTGATCTGCAGGATATCTTTTCTTATCAAGTCGAGCAGGCGTGCGGGGATAGCCTTAATATGGTCGCGATACTCATGAAGTACCATGGTCACACTCTACAGAGTGCTGTTGATTATGTCGGCGACCTCTGTGCCCAGACTATCGCGGGATTCGAACGTGATCGCAAGCAGCTTCCCTCCTGGGGCCCACAAGTTGATGCAATGGTTGAAAAATACATCGAAGGTCTACAAAACTGGATTGTCGGGTACGCTTCTCCTTGATCCTTTACATTACGATACTCATCTAGAATTCCAGTTCCCTCCACTGGAGCTTCCAGACTCATCGCTATTTTGGAACCAATGGTGCCGAGATCAAGAAGACTCGCGTTGTACCATTCCTTCTTTCGTGAAGTATAATTATATATTTATTATCCCCTACCACCAGCGGATGGACGGGAGGGGCGTATTATACTGCTTTATATAATTTTCTTTAGTGTAAGTCAATAGTTCAGTAGTCGGCTATTTTTAGTTGTATATTAATGACGTCATGTTGCGGTGGCGTGAGGGCTTTAAGAAGTCTCAGCAGTTCTGATGTTTCTTTTGTGCCACTATGAATTCACTTTTTAGGCCGTTTCTCCGCACTTCTGTCTTCCGCAACAGCCCGCTCATCCTCCGTCCTCAGCTTGCTCGCCCAGTCCTCCTTGCTACGACGCTGCATCACAAGAGGACGGTGGCCAGCGCTGTTTCAAATCGTCCCGCGAGTCAGACTCTTGAGCATGCTGCTACGAACATAAAGGAAGAAGTTGGAAACTCTGCGTCAGATCTCGCTAAAGTAATCGCTGGCGCTAACATCAGAGATGATCCCCTTGTTCCCGAAGGATCTACTTCATTTGCAGGTGTTCATTTTCTTTTCTTCGACGTTATAGCTGACTCGTGTGTTCAGCTCAATATCACTAAAATTGTCGCTCAGAAGGTGCCTGAACCAGTTTTGATTTGTGGTCTCCTCGGTGAGGAATCATTTCAGAGGGAAGTAATATAATGACCCATCACTCCGGCCTTAGGCGGTCTTCCGTACATGGGTGCATCCGCAATCACGGTCTATCTCGCTCATTCCGCTGGAATGGCCGCTAGCGGCTTAGACACTACCCTTGACCCTGGAGTCGCTCTCACGCTGCTCGATCAGGCCCTAAACATCCAGGTGACCTATGGTGCCGTAATGTTATCATTCCTGGGTAAGTACAGGGACTCTCAGATTCCATCTATCACGCGATTCTGAAGTCGATTTTCAATCTTCTGAACAGGTGCCCTCCATTGGGGCATGGAATTTGCTGGGTATGGTGGCACCCAGGGATACAAACGCCTGTGCCTCGGAGCAGCCCCGGTCCTCTTCGCATGGCCCACGCTCGCATTGCAGCCCATGATTGCCCTAGTTTGGCAGTGGTTCGGATTCACTGCTCTTTGGTACGCTGATGCAAAGGTTACTGGTCTCGGATGGAGTACGCGTTTCTTTCTGAATTGCTGGTCGGAGGACTGATCCGATGGGTGTTTCATGTAGCTCCGAAGTGGTATTCTCAGTACCGATTTTATCTGTCCATTCTTGTTGGAACTTGGTAAGGCCATAGTTCTTCGGTCTAATCGAGATTTCCCTCTGATCTGGGCTGGAACTAGCATCATCGGCTCTCTCGCGGGAACCTCCTACTACGGTCCCGTCGCGGGTCATGGATTCCTCTCCCATGATTTGGACCTCATCCGTGAGGAGCGGAAGAAGATGTTGCCCCAGAGATCTGGATTCATCCCGGGAGACATCGAGGTGGCACCTGCCGGAGAGAGTGTTGACCACTATGTCAGGATCCATCATAAACACCATGAAGACCCCAAGGTAGAAGTTTCTTCAAAATAGTGAATCAAAGAAAGGGGATGTAGTGGACGACAATGAACATGCGAAGGTCGGGAAGTATTGGAATTGAACCAATGAAGAGTTTGTCAACACTAAAGGGCAAGAAGCCTGTATCAATAGTTGTAATCGGTATTCCACATTTTCACTGTAACAATGAAATCATTGTCTCTACGGATACCAGACCTTCGATGCAAGACCTTCGATACAAGACCTTCGAATGGCTGCGCATCCGAGTGGAGAGCAAAGTTCCGAATCCCGATTTAGGAGCCTTCCTCAGTCGTGGCTGTGCTCTCTCCGGACATGGTTAATAGTGCCCTCGCGACAAATCAATATTATATGCAGATAACCCACGAAAATGCATTCACAGGAGGTGTCATTTCAAGGCTGCGCCCAGTTCAAACTGAGCACACTTTTACCTTGTCAATCGTAGATCTTCGTGGATGAATCGGGGGTAATGAGGATGGTACCGACCTTGAAGGAACAGCGATCGCCTGCATTTATGGTGAAGACACGGCCTTGTTGTGGGGTGAGGTGGCTGCAGGTTGCAGTGCTTCAACTCCTTCGCTCGCGGAGAGACACCTTGCCAATTTGCGGCTTGCAGATGAACATAGCCATGGTAACATACCCTGATCTCCAACATGTCCGCAGTACCATTCAACTGCAATGATGTGATGAAGGGTAGCATAATGGACCTTTCAGAGTGAGATGCTATTGTCATTGTCAAGATGGTATGTATATTGATGGAAGTTCTGAGTCTGATGGACAATGGCAACGGGTGAGCGTGACGGTTACCCAACGACCCCCAGGACCTTCTAGAGATCCTTGGCTACTGATTTTTATCTTCTCGTCTGACTCTATGGTTTATTAGTATCCTTCCTTCCTTTATCGTGTTACTTTCTCTTTCTTAGGCCTCAGCGCTGCCGTCCTAGGTTCTGTTTCTTGTTCTCGTCAATCTCTCCAGTAGTGGATCAGAATTCACGTTCTTTCACCTCCCTTTCTCACCCTACCTTGAATCAAGTCGTCAGCCAAAATGGTCAAACTCGGTCGCACCATCCAAGTGGAACGCTCTCGCCATCGAAAACGCCTTCCTCAAGACAGTGACGTTCATGGGGATGATGACGATTCTGAAATCGTAACTGAGCCAAATACTATTCTAGGCATTTCTACCATTGTGAATGACATTACTAGCACTCCCACTGTTGTGACCCTCACCGTCACTGACACTAGGACTGTCATTACGACAGCTACCAGTCCAGATGCAGACAATTTGCCGTTCACACAAACTACCGCTCCCCCAAAAGCACATGGCTCTGGAGGAGCAACTAACAATACTCCGAACACGGGAATGAATGATGCAACTGCTCCAACGAATAGTGTAGTGCCGTCATCATCCTCATCATCACCGGGCCTACCTGTTGGTGCAGTTGTCGGCATTGTCCTTGCTGTTATTCTTCTCGCCGCGGGTAGTATCTTCTGGTTCAGGAGGCGATCTATCGCGAGTCGCCTAAAGAAACCTTTCCTTATCGTCGAGCCCAAGGATTCCATGAAGGTCCTGCCATTCACTGACGCTAATACGCTTCAGTCGTATCGTAGCGGAGATTCTGGGGCTCATGTGAAGATGATGCTTGCAGATCCGGGTGGCAAGTTCCAACCGACGCACGATGGGCTTCCTGACATTCCTCATACTATTCCTCATCTCTTGCCAGCGACCAGCATACATGGTGCACATACAACACCCGTCAACAGGCCGCGCAGTGAAGTCTCCACGCACGATCTGCCTCCACCAGTTTCCCCCAGCCTCATTGCATCCCCCTCACCACCCAAGCAGACTGAAGTTGCGAAAGTCCGCGCTACATTCATCCCGACACTCCCAGATGAGTTGACAATTAGCTCTGGCGAGATGGTTCGCATCCATGCGGAGTACGATGACGGCTGGTGTCTTTGCTCGAACGCGCGTGGCGAGATGGGCATGGTTCCTTTGGAGTGTTTGGACAGGGCTTCTCAGCTCCCGCAGGAGAGGCCTGCAAATAGGGGATATAGGAAGTCGGTCCGGGTAAGCAGTCTCGTTGGCTCCCCCAGATCTCCCTACGGTGGAAATGCTCCCAAGGCACCCTCTGGCGGAACCATCCTCAAGTCCTCTTGAGTTACGAAACCAGCCAAAAATCAGCGATACTAAAGTATGTTTCCTCAAGTTTGATTTTCTTTTCTTTTACTGATTATCATTATTCTAGGAACGATGGTCATATGGCTCCTTGAGATATACTAATAGGCAGCTAGCACTGTCTTCTCTTTATATGGACTTTTTGAATACTTTTCTTACAAGTTTTTTTGCAATCAAGTTCAACTTGCTGGCTGGCCAGTGATGCGATGAGGTCATGATCGGTACTTGTTAGGAATTGTGACTTCTGCGGGCACTTCGTTGTCTTGAGCTATCAACACGTTGAGCTGGACGGCGCGGTCCCGAGAAATAACAACAGATACATATTATCCCATAGAATGTATCTTTTGAAGCATACACACTTGCAAAAGAAGTTGGACGAACAATGCAAAACATAATGACAAAGGCCCCTCCTCGATCATCACGTGGCTAATGCCTTTCAGTTGGATGCTAACCGCTACAAGATTCAACGTTGCCTCTCAACCACCCACTCGCACGCACACTGGCGGCGAAACTCTTCGCTAATGGTCTCAGCTACTCCCGCCGACGAGGGCTACATGGAGTGTGATGAAGACACAAGCATGATTTCTTTGACTAATCTGGGCATCGACTCTCTGGACGAACGCGAAGGTCAGTATTCTGAAAGAAAACTACCAAGTTTTACAGCCTGACGATACTTCAACAGAACTTGCTTACAGGCTCCTTGTGTCCTTGCCCCTCTCGCGCTTAGCAGCTATTCAAAGACGAATCGCGCCCCACTTTCGGGTCGACATCATCGGCGTACGTCTCTTTCATGTTTGGTATACTTTCGTGCTTATTTTCACATAGTCATTGCCTTCCGAGGTATCTCTCCAAATATTCTCGCATCTACAGTACGAGACGTTGCTCGTCTGCAGTCTTGTCAATCGTCGGTGGAACACCCTTGCGAACGATCAATCTCACTGGATGAGGTTGTGCCGTGAGCGAAACTGGGAGTGGCGTCAACCATCACGCATTCACCCTCTAGACACCCCGCTCACCCATCACGATGGGACCAACGATCTGGATGACGAGGGTATGGGCGACTCTGATGTCGACGGTGACAATGGTGATCGCGAACTTCTACTCAATGACGTCGAGGCTGCCAAGGCTGAGCTGACTCTTATGCATGTCGAGTTGGAGTCCGGGTTTGAGTCAACCTCGTTTAGTGGTCCACCTGTTGTGAGTCCAGAGCCTTCGATGTCCGGCGCGAGATATACCGTGTGTCCCAAGAGCAGTCCTGAAAGGAACCGTCCTCGACCACCTGCACGGCACTCAGCACCAGCTACACTCAAAACTATGGGACAGACGTCACATATCAGCCCTGATTACAGGCTTCTTTATCTGACCCACATGAAGATCTATAATCGTTTCCGCACTTCGTCTTATAGACTCTCGGCTCTGCAGACACGCGGGGCACCAAACAATGCCCACACCAATACGATATACTGCTTGCAGCTGTATACATACCCTTCGGGACTCCAGGTCCTTTTCACTGGCTCGAGAGATAGGACGGTGAGGGAGTGGAATTTAACCACCGGACTCGTCGAAAGGGTCATTGGCGGTGTACATACTGCCTCTGTGTTGAGTGTATGCGTCCACGGAGGGTATCTTGCTAGTGCTGGAAGCGACAACCGTGTGGCGGTCTGGGACCTTGAGAAGAATCAGCTGCACAAAGTCTTTATGGATCATACAGACAGTGTCCTCTGTGTTAGGTTTGACGACCGGCGTCTTGTTTCGTGCTCAAAAGGTATTGATGCTCCATTTTTTTCGCAAGGTACTCATCCGTCTTATTGATCGTGAAAAGATCACACTCTGAGGACTTATTCATTCCCTGACTTGACACCACAACACATACTCCGTGCACATCGTGCTGCAGTCAATGCGGTCTCCATTTCTCAAAACATCATCGCATCTGGATCTGGTGACAAGTCTATCAAACTTTGGGACGCCGATACGGGTAAACTCTTGCGTACGTTCGAACTTCATCACAATCGAGGGTGAGTAGATCTTTTCTCTGTCACCATCACTGTCTTTCATCTTCCTATTCATTTTTACTAGAATTGCCTCGATAGACTTCCAATATCCGCATGTCCTCACGGGTTCTTCAGACAGACATCTACGTCTAGTCAATACGTTCAATCCCAAGCAAGGCTGGTCGACTTCCTCAGAATATCTTTATGACTCTCCAGATTTGGCTTCTTCATCGTCACCTGTCTCTACTATCCCTTCTGGCTCCCGCTTCATGTGTCAATGTTGTGGGAGTGAGAATGTCCATCTTGTACCAAATGGAGTGCAAGGACCGTGTGTACATAGTGATCTTGTTCGAAGCGTAGTTCTTGGCGAGGACTTCGTTGTCAGTGGCAGTTATGATTTAAGCATCAAGGTTCCTTTGTTTCGCTGTTTCTTGCCCTTTATTTGAAATAGAGCTGACAATCATGATGTTTGAATCAGGTATGGGACAGGAAGACAGGCGGCATGATTGCAGATCTGACCGGTGGGCATACTGCACGCATCTTCTGTATTGGCATTGACCGCACTAAGGTAAGAGTCATCAAAAATTGTGCTATATGCCTCATCATTTACCCCTCGACAGATTGTTACTTGTGGTGAAGATCAAGTATGATCGTTGTTCATCTTCTGATATTAGCACTGACTGACGCCCTCACAGCGTATCTGCATCTGGGATTTCTCGCATGACATCGACACTTCCTTCCTTCATCTCTCGTAAATCACAATAGCATTGCATCGATAGACTTAATTAGCAACCGCAACAACGATTGTAGCATTATCAACATTCTCGGGCGCCTAGGCACTTTCTCTCTTAGCTTCTTTAGTATTTGTAAGACAGCACGAGAAATTTCAGTGTTTATTGTTAGTCTATCGAAGATGAAGTGTCCATAAGCAAGTGACTATCCGGATAGTCTCAGCTCGAAAAACAAGCGATGTGCAAATGTGTACTAGTCCCATTTACCCCCAGGAGCCCTGTCGGGGAGAGCATCAGGGTTGAATTCAATAACGAAGCGGGGACTCTCATTGCCAGAGTCACCGAAAACTGAAGCACAAGACACATTAGACATATAGACAAACAGAAGAACTCTAAATCGACTGGAGGGCTTACGGATAATGCTATGCGTTTCATTTGGGTTTTTCATTGTCGAAGGGATGAAAGGCACTTGAACAGTAACATTGCCATCACGAAGGCTAAAGCCTTCTGCAAGATATCCCCCTGACGCAGATAGTATCAATGATATCGTTCAATTAATGGTTATTTACTTACAGTGTCTGAGATAGACTGATGCACCGTTGGAAATGCTCGCAGGTGCATTAGACGGGTCCCTACAAATTCTTAAGTATCGTCTTTTTGCCATTCAAGAAAAAGCTTACCAGGAGACAGTCGCATTAGTACCCATGACCCAGACTGTCGAGGCATCGGGAGAAATGATTGTTGGGACGAAGACATCCAAGGCTGAGCGCGAGACTACAGCACCACTGACAGAAACAAACGAGAAGGCGATGGTAGCAAAGAGCGATAAAAGTTGCATAGTAGGTGCGATAGTGGAAACGTTAATGGGTGCAAAAGAATGAACGACGTGGTAAATGGCGAGAAAATTGAAGGGTAATCAAGTATGTTCATTGCTAGAGATTCATCCTTAAGTACTTTGTATGTACGTAAGTATCAGGGCTGCTTAATGACACGAAGAACATTGATGTCCCTGTATGGTAAAGTTCATCCTGTTTTCCTAGTTTATCGTCAGTGTGCTTCCTGTCGTATCTTGTCATATGTTAGGAGTCCCGTGTGTTCAATTCTTGGAAAAATGATTTTTAACAACTTTGCACCTGCCCCCAATCTTCAGTTGCCTTGGCTGCCAACTTCGAGCCTGACAGAAGAATATGTAACAGAAGATAATTTCGGCTCAAAGCATGGCGGGCACGAGCACCATTGTGGAGTCTTAAATGAAAGGCTACTTGAGGCAAAGTAAGCGCTCCCTAACAACGGTAAAAATTGCCGCTGTATGGTATTTTACGGATTGCTTACTGGTCGCAACTTGACATTGCTCGAACAGATTAACCTTGGGACAAATATCAAGATTTGAAAGCCGCCTGGCTGTAATAGGATAATGCGATCCTTCAAAATCTACTTCGGGTGCATAAACCCAAGTAACCACATGTGGTGCTGAGTACAAACCTGAGTATTCACCTAGATAATACATACATCTTCGGATATACTTGACAATGGTGTCATGCACGTGTCATGAGTTACCCTTGGTAAGGAGAGTCCTCCTCCGAATCATCCTTGAAGTGTCCAAACTCCCACTTGAAACAATCCTTTTGTGATACAGTTAATGGCTAGTCAGTCATTCATGATTCGAAGATGGGACGCACCACGCAGTCCTCCTCTGCTCGTGCTAGAGGCACATCTCTTCCCTCTTCCCATTCCACGCCGTCGATCTCTAGGACCTTCGTTATGACATCGCGAATTACATGTTTTCTGACATCAACTCTCCATCCTAATTTTCCAACCGTGTCGAAAACAATACTCTTTCCTAAATGGCAGTGTGTCTCGAGTGCAAAGCCTACCTGTGCACATGGGGATCCGAAGCCGGTACATGTACCTTGAGGTATGGGATCGCCGGAATGGTAGACATGAGTTACAGCCACTGGTGGCACTGTTGAATTTTGTAACGGAGGAAGCGGGAGGTGGAGACGATGCGCTGCGAGCCGTTCTCCGGGAGATTCAAAAGCTACTGCAGGAAAACCATAGGTAGATCCAAGGAGGCTAGCTAGTGCGCCACCAAGAGAGTGCCCTACTAGCCAAATGTTTGATAATGGATGCATGAGACGAAGATCATCCACAAGTCGCTTCGAAAAACCTCAATGAGTTTCAACATCGATCACGAAAAACACATCAACTAACCACACCGACAGAATAAAACAAACTATCCTGAATGAGCGCATCGGAGAGGCATGGGTCATCACACCTCCAGCCGTGGACATAGCAGTCGCACACTGTCCTGAAAACCCATGATATGTCAACCCTTGCACAACAGCAGGAGAAAAGTCTAGCGACAGGTCAGCAATAGTCCTGGATGATAAGGTTGCCTCTGACAGATTGTCGTTAAACTTGTCCTTCTTCGATGTGGGACCGTTTAGCGTGGTACCCTTGATTGCTAAAACGATCGTAGAGTTATCAGACGAGAAAAATACATGGCCACGAAAGCCATCCGACTCGTCTTCCCACCCAAAAGGAAAGCTCTATCCACGCGTCGATATTAGATTTCCACTTTTGGAAACGAATGCGTGACGAACCACATTCCATGCCGCGTCTACCTCGTACCAATTTTTCTGGCCAGGAAGTGCATATGCATTTCCAGACATACGTGCAAGCTGAGATAGAGTGTGTCTGTCCTCCACATCAGGACCTAATACGGTCAGTTCTTCCCACTCTACCATTTCGCTTTCCTGATTATGCAGCGATCTTAATCGTGCATGGTGCAGAGCGTCAAGGGAACGGGGGCGAAAAACGGTTGTTGGACGAGTCCTTACTGACATCTGAAGAGCGAGCTCATCTTGTCGACCTTTGACAAAGCCAGTAGTAAGTTCCAAACTATCTCTAGAGTTAGGCCATAATATCGTTTGTGAGTTGAATGCTAAGAGAGGCTGTGCTTGGGTGATCCAGCATAGGAAGATACTGAAGATGATAGATAACACAAAAAGGATGGAGGTCATGTATATGACATGTATTTGTCACTGAAAATCAATGGATCCCTTAAATAAAAGCGGGCTGCGGAAAATGGATGGTCGTGGAAGACAAGGAAAATCGTCCATCACGGTCCGTGTTGGTCCGCGCCTCGTTTAGATCTTTGATTGCTTAGATTAGATCAATTCTCTACATATTCCCTCCTAGTATAGCGACGATTTGCTTAACCACTATGACGTTATTTTTACATGTGTGATTCAAGAAGACATACTGAGTTTCTGAGAATAAGGAGTTGATACTAACCCCGTAAAATCCTGTCAATTCTCATTTTCACTGTTCAGATCCAGGTTCTCCTCATGACCATACTGGTACATCTTGAGTCAAAGCCCATTGTACGTTCGTATGCACTACCAAGGCTTGATTATTTGTCAAGTCCAAACAGTCTTTTCCTTCGACGACAATATTCAATTGCCCCGAACCATATGCGCCACATTCTTACAAGACATACCGTGCAAATGAATCGGTTTCAAACCTCTATATTTTACATAGGAATTTCACAGCTGCACAAAAAGGCTGAACTGAAGCAGATGACGGGTAGCTACGAAAGGCGAAAAGTGTAGAGGTTACATCTTGATATGAGGCTCAGAGTAGGTTTAAAACCGACGTGGCATGATGATTGATGTGAAGTGGCAACAAATCGAGTTGCAGAGAATCTTATCAGTGTACGCTAAGGTCGCAAGCCGAGGTCAATCGCAGAAGGCAGGCTGGAAAGAGGTCAAGTGCAGAGAATCTTATCAGTGTACGCTAAGGTCGCAAGCCGAGGTCAATCGCAGAAGGCAGGCTGGAAAGAGGTCAAGCACGGGCGATAGGGGGAGCGAGACGACGGCTTACCTATTACACGGGCAGTATGGTAGGAAGACGTCCAACCAGGTCTTTATAGTTACAGCGACAATAGCGGAGATTCCCACAGTTAGAGAAAGCAAGAGAAAAGCGAACCCAAGTCCATCATCAAGAGGGATAGCAACAGTCTACGTTTTTTAATCATCCTTGTCTCATGCTTTGGCGAGCAGTTTCTCGATCTTCTTCTCTACAGCACTCAGAGCATTGGTGTCATCCTTCCCTAACTTCCTAGCTTGTTTCTCCAAGTTCCCGATATTACGCTCAGCAGTTGCGGGAAGGTCTCGCAATACCTCGAGCGTCGGTTCCACTGTAGTTTTAGAGTTCATCTTATGTCAGTTCTGCGTCCACTCGAATGCGCCCACTAGAAAAGAGAAGAGTTACCAGTTTCCTTGATAGCCTTTTCAAAATCAGCCCAGAGACGATCACGAGCCACGTATGCCTCCCTGAGTTGTGCGAGCAGCTCTTCATTCTTTCGCTGTCATGGCCGTCAAGTGTCGTCTTACACCAGATACTTAGAAGATGAGAAAAGCATACTTGGAATTTGACAAAGGCGTCTTTTATTTCATCTTCGTTCCGCATCGCCAGTATTTCCAGTTCCTTGCAGCCGTTGTTGAACGTAATGATGCCTTTTGCAAAACTGTCATCGACCTTCGAGTCGATTTGTCCATATAGGTCCTTGACACGGTTCACGTTCGGCACGAGCAGCTCCGCAATCTCCCTCTTGAGTTCCCGGCCACGCTCATTGAATGCAGGCTGCAGTAGGCTCACAAGCTCCTCATATTCATGATCTTCTGGCTCGCTTACACTGACAAAGTAAATATATGCGCGTCTTTCCATGTCCAAAAGTACTTACGACGCATCTAAAAGGTCAGAAAACAGTGTGCTTTCTTCTTCCCAGTGAAATAACGATTTCTCGTCATTCTCAGAGTTCCACTCGTCATCGTCGCTTTGCGGTACTTCTTCGGGATCCGGGTTGCAAAAGGTCAGATCGTCGGGCTCAAATATGTGCTGATTGTGGGTTCGCCGTGGAGTTATTCCTGCGCCACGAGAGTTCCTAGATGGCTTGCAGCCATGCGGTCGTATAGAGTGACCCGAGTAGCGTTTTGGGTGCTCATTCGTCGTCCTCCATGATTTATATCCTAAGAACGACGTGTAAACTGGCTTTATCTGACTGTTTGGGCACTACTCACCCGTCGGCTGAGCAACTGATGAATGTCTTTGGCGTTGAATGGGCGATATACGCGTTCTGACCATTTCGTTCCAGGATGAGAAGGAATTCAAACTCCGCTCTTGCCCTTCGGACGTTATACATACGGTCATCGCGGTATCGGTGTTGCCCCTCTTGTCCTTCTTTTTTCTTGTTAATTCGGTGCGTATAGGAAGTCCTCCTTCCTGAAGTTACCATGCATAAGTGCTATTTTCCCAGTTCTAAGCCCGTAGTCGGCATTTCGTTCGTTTCTCGTGCACAGCCATGAATTCCAGGCCCCCCAAGGTGAGCGTTGAGCGTAATTGACATTCTGCAAGCCATTGAGTTTGTTGAGAAGCAATCCATGTCCGAGCTCAAGCTGCGCAGGTTGATGGAACACAACCAGCGGTTACGGGAGGACCTTGCTTTGAATAGAATACGAGTGAGCGTAGCCAGCGCAGAGTACGTTTCATCCTTTGCGTACCTTCTGAAGATACTGATTTATAGTACAGCCTAATCCGCTACTGTAAAAGCACAAAAGATTCTCTGGTACGTACCTCTGATCCGGCACCCTGGGCTACTATTGAATGAATGAACTCTGTGCTGATATTTCATCAACCTTTCAGCTGCCATCCGTATGGGGACCTGTGAACAAGAATGAAGACCCTTACGCACCTCCGGCACAAGGATGCAATTGTGTAGTTATGTGATTCTTCTACCGTATCGCTTGCGCCTGCATCTTGTCACCATACGATCGCTTTCGTGGTTCTGTCACGGTCGTGGTCTCCATATACCGTAAACTCTACATACCAGCCGATCAACCTCACATTAAATTCCCCGCTGCTCCCCGATCAATGAGCCTTAGCCTCATTCGAAGGGACCTTGTCGAGTTGTTGCTTTCAGTTTTCAAATTCGTCTGCTGGGAAATTTGCTGTCCAATACATAATATAGGAACACACTTCCTTTACATAGTACATTAGTATATCATCGTTTGTCTATACCTTACAGGTATTTATCAAGTTTCCACATGCACAGCACGCGCCCAGGATGCTGCAGCGGGATATTTACCGTTCTGCGAGCTGATGAGTGATGGAAATGCAGTTGGACTGATGGGGCCTGCTTTGTTAGGATTGGTTGTTCTCAGGTTCTCTGATCGTGACGGCGGCAAGAGTACAAGCGTGAACATTTCTCCTATCACAACATATACTTGACCGCCCTTGGCTGCATTCCCCACTCTCCCCCCGCCTCCATCAGCCGTGAGCAGCTCCCAGCTTTTCCTCTGATAGTCTCACTGATGATCCCGACATACGCAGCTTCACCACTCATATCATCTACACTATGAGCTCTCGCACAGGCGGCCGTCAGACGATGTCCGAGCTTAAGCTCCGGCGACTAGTAGAGCATAACCAACGTCTACGAGAGGATCTAGCACGGCCTAGAGTACGCGTTAGCGAGGCCAGCGCCAGGTGAGCGCCCACCACCTTGATTCTGAGCCTGCGAATTGAACTCTCTCAGTCTTATCCGTTATTGCAAGACGACGAAAGACCATCTGGTGAGTGTCCTTGCTCCTCATTGTCTGTTTATCTTGTGCTCACCGTGCCGCTCTTTCCAGGTGCCATCCGTTTGGGGACCAGTAGGCAAGTCCGACGACCCATACGGCCCACAGAATAGTGGTGGCTGCGGGTGCTGTTCGATTCAGTAACTTCTATGTCGCGCCCCATTCTTCGCCTTACTTCGCCGTTAAACCACCATACCGGACTTGTAGACTCATTGGAAAAAGACGAGATGTCCCGCCGCATCCATCTCTGTAACCTACTTTATCTCTTCCTTGTTGTTTCTCACACATAGGATACCTTTCGCACTGGCGCTCTGCTCATATGTAACTTAATCATTCACTCTCCCACTCCCTTCTTTATCATTTTTTCGGCTGACTCACTGTACTGATGCGAAATACATATTCTGCGCCGTCCTCTAGAATCAAAGTCTAGTCTTTCCCAACAATGACACCTGGCATCTCCAATCTAAGTATCCATATTGACGCTGTAAACCATCCGGCCAGCTCGGAATGATACATAGTCAATCGGGGTCAGCTTCAAAGAAGCGCGACGATCAAATAGAAGACAGTAAACGGGGCGTTTGGACGTCCGTTACACTGTCTCTAAAAACTGCTTCACTCCTGCCCCGCTGCGCATGCCAACGAAGGTATCTACGGGCTCGCCATTGCGAAACGCGATAACGGTGGGAAGGGCGTGAACCTGAGGAGTTCCAGTGAGCAAGTCAAGCAAGGCATAACATATAAAACACACCTTGTATTGTTGGGCAAGCGGAAGAACATTCTGATTCTCGGTATTAATTTTCACGACATCAATTGGCAGTCCCGAGCCGGACTTGATACTAGCATCTATGCTAAACTTTTCCAAAATGGGTGAGAGTTGACGGCACGGCCCACACCAACTAAAAATTACAACAAAGTAAGGTAGGTCGTCTGGGGAGTGAGGTGGTATGCATGACGTACTCGGCATAGAAGTCGACGAGAACAAGTCGGTCTTGAGTGCCTACGACCTTATTAAATGTCTACACGACCAACATCAAGCTTTGTGTTTTTGCAGGACGGAATTGCCTCGACACACCGCAAGATCTGCATTCCGGTACAGCTCCGAGCGACATGGCGTAGCGTGTAGAGTACGGTATCCCGTCAGGGCGGCACGCCTGAACGACAATAAAGACCCTTTTTGAAGTGAACGAAGGGACACAGACATGGCTGCGGCAGTAAAATCTGATGTCTGACAAAGCCGCGAACACGCAGTCCGAATTTCTTTGTTTTTCTTGTTGCTATCGCCGACAGACCGCCTGGTGACCAAAAGAGATTGCATCTTTGTTCGATATCTGTCACCCTTCATCAGTGTACATCGCCTCCATTGTTCTGTTCATTGTACTTGTCAACCGCTTTGATCCTCTCATCCGAGCTATTCGTATACTGACTAACAGTGCGTTCCTGATTCCGAACAATTGGCGATGTAGACTCTCCATGAGGGCCTGACTCATACAATAGCTTGAAGGATCCAATTTTGTATCTATCGAGGACAGGTTTACAAGAACGACAGCAAAACAAGATCATACAGTTGATGTAAATGGAACAGGGGAACCCCAAGAATATACAGGTCGTGATGGAACTCGTCTCCATGTACACAGCTGACACAGGAACCGTTGAAGTACATAAGCCCAGTGGGACGTAGTTGCGATCCCATTACATCTTGCTTTCTTCTCTCTTCTTCCCCATCCCTCCGCTGGTTTTCTTGTTTCCACGAGCAGTGTACGTGATTTATTTGAATGCAATCTCTCCAGTGCATGTTCTGATCACTCCTATGATAGGCTCGGAGTCTGTCCTCTGCAATTACGAATACCTATCCTTTCGTTGATCGTACGCTGGTTAAAATGCAACTTCCTACTGTTCTCTTTGCTCTCGCCGCCGCCGCCGGAGCCTATGCTACCAGCACGACGGTCATAGTCGGCGATTCCAATCAGGCAAATCTACTGAACTACTTGACGTACATGGCCAACTAATGATTTTGACTTAAAAAGCTTGTCTTCAAACCTTCGAGTCTCACCAATGTCCAAGTTGGAGACAACATCATCTTCGAGTTGTATGTTAAAATCTCGATTTTGTCCGGCCGTGCGATGCTCATTGTTACTTGACAGCCAGACCAAGAACCACGTCTGTAATGTTGTGCTCCTCTCAGTACATTTATTGAGATGTATTTTAGTCTGTCACACAGTCAACCTTCAATGCCCCGTGCTCTCCTATGGCAAACGGTATCGATTCCGGATTCCAGCCCGCCCCTTCAAGTGCTCCGTTCCCTACATGGAGCATCACGATCCAGAATACTTCGGCCCCCCTTTGGTTCTACTGCGCTCAGACTAACCCCGTGGTGTAAGACTAATTATCTCATGGATCATAATTCAATCATTCACCTCACTCTGTTAGTCATTGTCAAATGGGAATGGTCTTTGCCATAAACCCAACTGCCGCCAAGAGCTTCCAGGATTTCCAGGTAAATTTCACTATTTAAAGTATCGCTTTCTCCCATCCACTCATTCTGTACTTGCAGGCTGCTGCTAACTCTTCGACAACCAGCAGTTCCAATCCCAGTGATTCCTCTAGCTCATCTAGTTCCAGTGCACCTTCTTCTGGTGGCTCACCTTCTGGTGGTGCACCTCCTTCTGGTGCTGCTCCCAATCCATCTTCTGCTCCCAGTAGTGGGACATCTGGTTCTCAATCGTCAAATGGGACCAGCTCAGGTGCGGCTCCTACTACTACAAATGGTGTAGCACACATGGGTACTAGCACCTCGGGCATCTTGGCGCTTGCAGGTCTTGTCGCTGGCTTGATGTTGTAAATAATGGAAGGTAGTGCAGGCTGTAGAAAGTGTATTGTAACCTTTTCATGTATATTCGAACGGATGGACCTCTTTTGTCTACATATTTTTCATGGACTCATTCATGATGCATGATGCTATATATGTGACAGTTAATTGAACCAAGTTGCCTTCATCGTCGAATCCATTCGTGGTAAGCCTGAAGCCTGAAGCATGGGTACAGACCTCTCGGAATATGGTTTTACGACTTTTTATCAGACCTCCGAACCATGCAAGGTCATGAAAGCAGAAGAGAACCTGGCAAATAGTTGGACTCACTTTTGCCAGAGTTCAAAGAAACGTTGACACTGGTTGACGATAACTCCGCCCACTGGTCAACCTCTTCTATTATTACCATCACCCTTATACCTCGTACTGTACTTTCTCTTCGCCAACACTAGTTATGGACTCTATAAGAGTGTCCAAGGTCAGAGATGACCACCTCAACCTTTCCTTTCTGCTGAAGGATCTGATCTACTTACACAGGTCGAATCTGTTGCATGCACCAAATCTGGGACAACGAAGCTGGGCACAATTCACTTGACTGCCCATCATCTCATTTTCCGATACAATGAAGAAGCCGCGAAGGAGATGTGGGTGCGTAGCTTTGGCTAGTTCACTCGCCTGCGGTTGATTTTCATTAGGTCCCATATCCTATCGTATCACTCGTCTCCTGCCTACCGCAAACACTACAGGGTCAATACCCTGTCACTTTCTACACACGAACATTCGAGAATTTTTCTTTGTCATTCTCTAAGGACAAAGATGCTATAGATGTTTTTGAAAGTGTAAAGGAACTCACAGTCGCTTGTATGTCCCATCTACCCTAGATATCACATCTGAGCCTGAACAGTCTCAAAAGCGTCTGTTTCACAACTCTACGCATTCTTCTATCACCCCAATCCATCACTGCCTACGTCTACCGGCTGGTCAATCTATTCCCCGCGTGACGAGTTCATACGTATGGGTGTTGGATCGCGCAGCAAGGCATGGCGCTTTACTGATGTCAACAAGGACTATTCCGTGGGTATTACAACTAAATACTCAAGATCATTTACTTATTGTTCATAGCGACTAGTTCTGCCCTACCTATCCTGCACGACTTGTCGTCCCTACAAAAATCAGCGACACAACACTACAATATGCTTCTAAGTACCGCAGCAAATGTCGGATCCCGGTCTTGACCTACCTTCACTGGGGAAATTATGTGTGTAATGTTCTTCGTGCTTCTAAGGCCATTACTTATAACTAGATTAGGGAAGTATAACGAGATCCAGCCAACCCATGGTTGGAATCACGCAGAATAGATCGATACAAGACGAGAAACTCATCGAGACCATCTTCCAGACACATATTTCGCCTGAATCGCGTGCCTCGAATACTCCTGTCTACGGAGCAACGACTACCAACCTGATTATCGATGCCCGGCCCACTGTTAATGCAATGGCGAATTCTGCCAAGGGGGCTGGTACGGAAAATATGGATCACTACAAGGACGGCAAGAAAGTTTACCTCGGCATTGACCACATCCACACTATGCGCGAATCGTTAGGCAAGGTTGTTGAAGCCCTCCGAGAGGCCGACACTCTCCTTGCAAGCATAAGGACTGATATAGCAGACCAAGCTTCGACCCTCTCTGTGTTGGACCGGCAAGCGCTGCGTCGCTCTGGCTGGCTACGTCATTTATCCGCCATACTGGAGGGCGTGGTCATCTGCACCAAGAACGTGCATATAAATTCATCACACGTTCTGATACATTGTTCCGATGGTTGGGATCGCACGTCCCAGCTATCTGCCCTCTCTCAGTTATGTCTCGACCCCTTCTATCGGACAATACGTGGATTCGAGATCCTCATTGAGAAGGATTGGTTGTCGTTCGGTCACAAGTTTCTTGACCGTTGTGGTCACCTTTCCTCAGACAAGTTCTTCCAATCTCCAGGAGACTCAGCCAATGCGGGAGGTGCAGAAGCCTTTTTGGCATCTGTACAAAACCGATTTGCATCACAGAACCATTTAAAGGAGACAAGTCCTGTCTTCCACCAGTTCTTGGAATCTGTCCGCCAAGTACAGCGTCAATTTCCCGACCGTTTTGAATTTAACGAGCGCTTCCTGCACCAATTATATTATCATTTATACTCCTGCCAATTTGGCACTTTCTTGTACAACTGCGAAAGAGAGCGTCGTGTTGGTGATGGAGACATCCTTCCTCCGTCTGAGCGCACAGTTAGCGTTTGGGACTTCTTGAATTCGCCGCCAGAGATGGCTCTCAATGTGAACCCCACATACAACCCTTCATTAGACGATCCAATAAGTCGTGCGCCAGATGCAGACATGGGCGTGCTGTTCCCAAATCCCAAAGATGTTCGCTTCTGGAATGAACTGTATGGTCGGACAGACGAAGAAATGAATGGTAGGCCATATGTAGCCCAGCCGCGCGAGGCGCTTGGTATTTCTGAGACTCAGGATGAGGATTTGGCTGATACAGATAGGGCCGTGACACCCGTGCCCATTCTACCATCACCCGACTCTAGACCATTGATCCAGTCGATGCGTTCACTTAGCATTGGTTCTGGAGGAAGAGGAGTTACGCCCAACCCTAATGTTCCTCCAGGACGATTGTTTTCTTCTCCTGACGTTAGTTTTTCAAGAACAGAGAACGACTTCGGCTCGTATACCGCTCCTTCTGGGACAAGTCGAATACCATCACCGTCTCCTCAACCTCCAAGTAATTGGACCGCACGCGCAAAACTTCCTGATTTTCAACCCAGCACCAGCGTCAAATCATTCTGGGGAAAACTTTCATCAAATGCTTCAGCTGCGTTCTCGGTAGTACAGGATACGTATACTAACGTTGCGAAGGACTTCATCGGCGTAAACGAAGGCGAACTGTCGTCTGCCAGGACGGCAGAACTTCGAGATCGCGACACTTTGACTGTATGGGGCGAGAATCCATCTTCATCTGTGTCAGCTTCCCCCACGCATAGTGGCTTGGCGTCTTTGACTCTACCTGTGGCGGCAAATCCATGGATAGCACCGCGGGTGCAAACACCGCCTTCTAGACTGGAAGATAACCCTTGGAGCTCGCTGCGCTCACCACCGAGGCAGCAAGATTCCGAGCCAGAGCCTTATCAGACCGCTAGTTCACTTCCTCAAGATCCCACGGTCGCGTACCCCATGCCTAGGACCGCACTGTCAGTATCAACTTCGACTCCACAAGGAATGATGAAAATTACGACGTCTAGAAAGAGTAGTGTGGATGTGACACCAACAACAACGAATGGTCCACCGGGCGCAATAGCTTCGAGCTCAATAGATCCTTTAGGTGTGGGTTTGTTATAGGTGTACGAATCGTGTAAACACCGAACATGAGTTGATTATGATGGTGCTGAGTCGTGATATGCATGGCGACATTCAAGACGTTGCTCTGACTTGGCGCTTTGTTTATTCAGCTTCATCTCGCCGATCGGCCGATGGTCCATTTGGCTAGTCAGACGACTTTTACAATTTCATGAATTTGCCAATTGACAATGGCATTACTTATCCATACAGAGCAGACTTGACCAATTCATTACTCCATGTCGTAAGCCGACCCCGGGTTCTTGTGCCAGCTCATCGAACTGAGGTCGCGCCATGTTCAGCCACAAAAGTGAAAAACCTTAGTATCCGCAACGTTTGTCCATTCGCAATTCTTTCTACGAAAAACCTTGCCGAATGCTATTCTAGACCAAACTCGGTATTTCTACGGTGGCCCTGCGAGATCAGTTTTAGATCACAGCGGGAAAAAAGGATGGCGTGATATGGCAACTGGCTTACATCAGCAGTGCAAAATAAAATTGAACTCGCACAGCTGCAAAAGTTACAACCCTCTCCTCCTTTCCCTCCATCACCCTCTCCAGATCAGATGGCCCCCAACGGAAACACTGTCCGCCCGGCTCTTGCCCCTGGTCATTTCCTCTTCACCTCTGAGTCCGTTGGTGAAGGTCATCCCGGTATGTCTTCTCTTTTCGTTGAGTCAGGTTGACAATGTTCATCGCTCGCGACAGATAAGATCTGCGACCAGGTTTCCGATGCCATCGTGAGCACGACGCAGAATCTGTGTTATTACTTGGTCTCACTGATTATTTTGTAGCTCGATGCCTGCCTTGCTGAGGACCCTCACTCCAAGGTTGCCTGTGAAACCGCATCCAAGACCGGCATGATCATGGTCTTCGGCGAAATCACCACCAAGGCCAAGGTTGACTACCAAATGGTCATCCGTGACACTATCAAGAAGATCGGTTACGACGATTCGTCTAAAGGCTTCGATTACAAAACCTGCAACATCCTTGTTGCCATTGAGCAGCAGTCTCCCGATATTGCCCAAGGTCTCGACCATGGATCCCTGGAGGACCACGGTGCTGGTGATCAGGGTATCATGTTTGGCTATGCCACCGACGAGACTGAGGAATACATGCCCCTCACCATCATGCTCGCCCACAAACTCAATGCCGCCATGGCCGCGGCCCGCCGTGATGGTTCCCTCTCCTGGCTCCGCCCTGACTCGAAGACTCAGGTCACTATCGAATACAAGCAAGACGGTGGCGCAACCATCCCTCTCCGTGTCGACACCGTCGTTATCTCCACTCAGCACGCTGAGGAGATCTCTACTGCTGACCTCCGTACTGAGATCTTTGAGAAGATTATTAAAAAGGTTATCCCCGCCAAACTTTTGGATGAGCATACCATTTATCACGTAACTATCATATTTACACTCTGAGTTTCATCAGCTGATTTTCTTCCTCAGATTCAACCTTCTGGACGCTTCGTTATCGGTGGTCCTCAGGGAGATGCCGGTCTGACCGGCCGCAAGATCATCGTTGACACTTACGGTGGTTGGGGTGCGCATGGCGGAGGTGCCTTCTCTGGCAAGGACTTCTCCAAGGTCGATCGCTCCGCTGCCTACACCGCTCGCTGGATTGCCAAGTCCCTCGTCGCTGCTGGTCTGGCTCGTCGTATCCTTGTTCAGCTCTCCTACGCTATCGGTGTTGCTGAGCCTTTGTCGATCTACGTTGATACCTATGGCACTGGTAAGAAATCTGATGCTGAGTTAGTCGAGATTATCCGCAACAACTGGGATCTCCGTCCTGGTGTGATCGTCCGTGAACTCGACCTCCAAAAGCCTCAATACCTTAAGACCGCTTCTTACGGTCACTTTGGTAGGTCGTTGATGGAGTTTATTTTTCTATCGCTCATAATGTACTTCAGGAAACCCTGCCTATAGTTGGGAGAAGCCCAAGCAGCTTAAGCTCTAGGCACTTCCCTTGCGTTCATTTATTCTGGTCTCGCTATCGCCTTATACATCACGTCTTGCATTGGAAGTTCATCCTTCCGCTCATTTATCATCACTGCACTTGTTTGAATAGATACCACACATCTCGTCATGACCTTCCGCGACCAACTAACCATTACGACCCTGCCCTTCGGATTAGCTACGTAAAGATTATAATAGTGTACAAAGAATAGACCGCGTTCAACCGCGTATTCTTCATAAACATCATGCCTGAGGCCTGAGATCAAGCTACCCACGTCAAACCTTGGTTGGAACTGTTTTAGGGAAGTCGGCAGCAATTTTCGAGGTGTTTGGGGTCTTAGAACCCTATGACATTGAAATTCATTAATCCACAATTTCCATGCTGCACATAATTCACCCAGAGCAAATTGCAAGGAAAACAGTGATTTTATGTTTTCTTCATTTAGCTAACTGCGGCTGATGTTTCCTTGTGAATTGTCATTTCTTTGCTTCTAAGTTATGTCCAGGACAATAATCTTGCAAGGTAGTGAAAGTCTGGCAGATACTTCCTTCTCTGAATGAATCAAGAATTTCTGACACAACATGCCAATTGTTGCAAGTGTTCAGCTCCTCCTGTAGTAGATAATTCTGAAAATATTATTCATTTTACAAGAAATGAAATATCTAATGATGATCAAAGGAATATATATGACTGATGAACAGCAAGCACAGATTGGTTGCTGCATGGATAAAATAAACTCTATGCTCTCTACCTTATTTGGCAAGCCCTTCCCCCACAAGGGAAAGTGCACAATCTGGGAAACTGGGGTGATGCTCAGCTTGATGAGGCTAAAATTGACCCTGAGATCCAGTAGGAAATACTCACTGAATTTAATTTGCATTGTGATCTCCAAATTGATTGACTGGTCCCACTTGTGCCTAACACCCTTGGAAATGAGTTTACTCTTAGGTGCAAAGATGTACTGGTTAAGTCTGCTCTGCTAGAGAAAGATTTTGAGCTTGGTGGACCACTTTGTGAATTTCCTGGTTGCATGGTTAAAAGGAGCTGTGGAGACTACCCACTGAGCATTAAGCTTGGTGAAACAAATACAAGAATATGCAGTATTGGTGGTGAGCATGCCAGGTAGTATGGGAGTGTCAGATCCCATGGTTGTGATAAAGGTGTGGAGACTTGGATGTCAAAGATTCCCATAGGGACAAGAATGTCTGAGGGTCAGAGAGTCCTGTGAAATAAAACAAAGACTTCTTAGGGAACAAGAAATTTCCATTGAGTAAATATAAAATAGGTAGTATGCATTTGATGAACATGATTGATTGGGACTCAGGGCCTGAGAGTGTCATATGTGTGAAAAAGTACAAGGGTTCTTAACATCATACTTCAAATAGTATAGCAGCAAAGTCCCATAATCTGTAGTCCCAGCACAGTAGTCACACTAAACAATCAGTAAGAATGTAATCCTCAGTCAGATATAATTGACTAATCTATCATATTGTAAGAGGACTGGTCCTTGGACCATGTAAGGATGAGGCTTAATATCTGTGGAACTCCTTCCACAAAGCAAGCAATGTGAGAGGCAAGTGAGAGTCAAGCAGGCACAGAGGCAAGCAAGAGTTAGGCAAGGGGCAAGCAATGCAAGCAGAGGGTCAGACATTGCCAGGGAGCTCACAGTTGATTAGTAGATAGGCCAGGAGAATACTGCTATTGTTCAGCCTGGGGATATTCTATCTACAGGCTGCCTATATATACTACATTGGTGGCTGTGTGGTTACTAATACTGTTCAACTAAGCAGGTCCTGGTATGTAACAGAGTATGACTCACAATAATTGATGCTGAGTAAGATTCATGCACATGGCCAATCAAGGCTGACTACTAGAAAACAGAAGGGGAGAGGGCAGGCCAAGCATTTGGTTGAATCAGCTAGGAGTGGGTGCATTGTTGGACTAAGCTTGGAAGAGAGTCAGACATAGTCAGAGACTGGTCTCCTAACATCAGCCCCTCCTCTAGGTTCATTGCCTTGACAAACAGTATTCACCTTCCCCAGGTCAGGCAAGAGCAACAAGCAGTGTTAGTGCCATGTAGAGCCATAGAAGTACCTCAAGCATAATGCCCATAGACATAGTCAATGATTATTGGGGATGGCAGAGCTGGAGTCAGAGTAGAGAGGACCATAGGCAAGTCAGCAGGCAGTGAAGATGCAGCTAAGGTCAGTACAGGAGTTGGTTCATTCCAATCAGAGAAGTCTGAGGTAGAGTCAGGCATACAGGCTGTAGAAGGAGGAGGTGGTGCTGACAGAGTAGGGGGTTTTGGGGTGGACAAAGCATTTTTCTGGGAGGGGGCTGGCACAGCGTTGCTAAATCACTGCTTACATAGTGCATGCACACACTTCTTAGTAATGTGCTTTTCAAAGACAACCAGAGCTTCACTGATCTGCTGGTTGGTGCCCCAGATAGTGACAAAGCATCAGCCTTCACTACCAGCTGAACCAACTGTCAAGGCAGCCAGCCAAGAGCCAGACAGGTCATGGGCTTGTTTAAAGCCTTGTCCCTGATATCTGATGACATGCACAACAAGAGAGTTGGGGAGCTCAAGGGTGCATTCATAGCAAGGGACTTTACCATTAGTAGGGGGAAGATCCTGAGTGAGGGGAACAGCCAGAGGAGTATTAGAAGTAGAGTATGCAGCCCATCAAGAAATATGAGAGGGGAGCATTGTAGGAGTTTTGGAAGACTTGGAGGGCTTGGGGCAGCCAGGAGGAGCAGAACAATGGGCTGCTGGAGTGTTACTACACCTTTCAATAGTTTGGGTGGCAGCAACTACATGTCCACTCTTCAGAGTAGCTAGTCTGCATTTGAGAACAGCAAGTGTCAGTTGCATCTGCTGCATTAGAAAAAACCAGTCAGTGGTCCAGTGAGGTGTCACAGCTAGTCCAGTCCCAGGGATGGGAGAAGCACCAGAGGCCAGGTTGGAAGGGTGAGCAGAGAGGGCTGCAATAGGGGCACAAGTTGTGGGGGTAGGAGGAGACCAAGAGTCAGAAGATATAATAGGGAGTAGAGTTGGATACTGTAGGCAAGAAGGGCAGACAATGTAGGAGGCTGAACAATCTGTAAGGGCAATGTAAGGGGACGAGCCTTTCTGGTAACTC
>JABFYK010000049.1:0-44669 GCA_018849495.1 Termitomyces sp. T123_Mx157
GAGTAGCTAGAACCCTAGAACTTCTTGTAGATACTGAATAGACTTTGGATCTCCCTCTGCCAGTTGTGTGACTTAGCAACAGCCTCCAGAGGTCACCCTTACAGAGGCCCAGAATAAAGGAAACAAATGAACAGTCCCCTGACAACAATCCACTCCCTGGTCCCTGAAGTCATTCCCAACCTGCTTGCTTCCCCAGAGTCCCTTCTCCAATGCCTTGTCAAAATCCCCAACCATCATACACCCTCCCCAGCCACCCCAGGTAACTCTGACACTCCTCCAGCAAACCCCAATGGCCCTCCTGGTCAATTCCAATGACTTCTCTGCAGCTGTTGATGCCTTCTCCTGCTCTCCTGAACTCCTGGAAACTTCCCCCACTGTTCCTGACCCCCAGTGCATGGCCACCCACTTGCCTCCCTGGTTCACCCAACCCACTCCAAAGTATCACAATGACCCTGGAGTGGCCCACGTCCCCAACTGACCCCATGAGAATATCACTGCAGCCTGCCCCTTGATTGTACCTGACACCCATCGACTCTACAAAGCTCTGTCAAGCCTTGCCATCATATTCTCTGAAGCTATCCAGTAATTAGTATATAAGCCATAGAATAGCTCCTCATACTCTAGTCTTGATATTACATTAACTGGTTACTTGTGTCTCATGTCTCTTTCTATCTCTATTTCTATTTTCTAGTCTCAAATCTATCTTCTTTCTCTGCTTTGTCTTGTCTTGCCTCCATCTCATCTTGACTGTCTCTATTTTCTTTGTTTCTCTAAGTTCTGTTCATCTCTGATGTCAGTACAAACTCCACACATGTGCTACAAACCCCAAACATTCTTACAACAACTCCGGACCTCACCCCTCACTCAGCCCCAGAACTCATCAAGTCTTGATTGATTCTCCATCAAACCCTGGCTCTGCCCCCACCATTCACAAAGCCTCCACTTACCCCACAATCTGTTATGTGCTTAAGGACTTGTTCCTGATGCCTGCCCAAGCCCAACACCTAATACACTTGGTCTTAGACTTCCCCAGACCACTCCAGACTTGCTCAGACCACTTCCCTTAGCTTCCCCTTGCAAGTTCCTCTACTCTGCACCAACCCTGGAGCACTAGGTTGTAAGCACAGGACATCACATCCACCTAGTAAGGACTCACCCAGTGTAGCTGAGCCCCCATAGTCAGCAGAATCTGACAGTTTCCTTTATTCCAGGCTTGCCTCTCATCTTTGTCCTCCCTGGTGACAAGTATTGTAAACACTGAATATACTTTGGATCTCCCTCTGCCAGCTGTGTGACTGAGCCATAGCCTCCAGAAGTTGCCCTTACAACAACTCCCCAGTGATTGTGCCTCACCTTAACCCAAATCCATCACACTTTGTACGGGCCTAAATGCTTCATCTATATCTTCTATCTCTTTAATATGGATTCTCAGGATGTCTCTTCATTCCTCAAGCAAGCCAGATTGATATTTGTGTATTTGAGATCTTTATTCCAGAGTGGAAAAGGATAGTTTCACAAGGATGTAGAAAATATTGGCAATCTGCTTCCGGCGGTGAAAATGGTTACGACGATCGTGGCTGTGCTGCCAGCTATCGTTACGTAATACAATGTTCGACGGGTTGCCGCACAGATGAGAACTTTGGAACTTCAGTGACCGCACGTTGGGCGGCGACAATCCGTCAGGCTTGTCAGATTACCCGCCACCTCAAGGTCTCAAGCTTGAAGCTTAAAACTCTACATCCACATCTATCAGGCTGGTCCTTTTATTTACTCCAAGGTCTGTCTCAGTGGCGGCGGACGCCAAGCCTAAACTTCCCCTCTTTTATCCTGTCTCGTGTCTCGGTTTCTCCTTGAGGCCAGGTTGTCTTTCTTGCCTTCCACCATGATGAACGTCCACTTTTTCTTCTCGCTGGTCGTTTTAATTTTACTATCATGGCCATTAGAATCAGTACACGGTCAGTAATGTTATCTCAGCCCCTCTTTCTGTCTCTACATCTAACTAACTTCCTCTCGTCTCTGATCGTAGCTCATAGTGGTCCTGCTCGAACACTAAAGCGATTTGTTCACCCTTCGACACTTTCCGTTGAAATTATACCCCGACAAGCTCAGCAGATCTCATCCAGTGTACCTTTGAGCAAGCGCTCACTGTCTCCTTTGAATACACTTCGCCATGATGATACATTTCGCCTAACGATTGCTGCTTTCGACGAAATATACTATCTACATCTACGCCCCAATGACCATCTTGTACACCCCGCAGCACGTATTAATTACTACGACACAACTCCTGATGGTCGTTCCTATATCTCTCATTCCGAGCCTCTGTTACGTCAGTCAGTCAAAGCCTATTGGGGCGAGGTCATTGATGCAAGTCATACTGAATTACGCATGCGAGAAGATGCTGCGGGCGTTGTTCCGATCCCGCACCCCTCTGAATTGGGCTGGGTTCGCATCGTGGTCCATCACGAGGGAGACATGGAACGAGGCATACCTCCCGAATACGAGGGCGCTTTCTCAGCTAATGGAGTCGTTCATCACATAATGACCAAGGAAAACTATCTTCGCAAAAAGTCTGATTTAGATCCTGATGTCTCGCGAGCTCTCGATGATCGTGATTCCTCTCTTGTTTTATGGCGAGAATCGGACGTCATGACTGTAGAGGAGGAACGTGTCGTCAAGAGGGATGCATCGTACTTCGCGCCGGCTCATCACTCATCTTGTGGTCATGATCGTTTGGAATTCAATACAAATCCTCAGCAAAACCCGATCTTACTCCCCGGACCACCTGTCTCCGATTCCTGGTTCACAACCCTTGGTGGTCACTTGCGTAACGGAACAATCCACGCAAGAGATGACGTCAGTATTGGAAGCTCAACTGGGGGCATGAGCACAAAGTAAACTTTTCTCCGTTGAGGATCTTAAGGTCGCACTCACACACCTTCAGTTTCATTGACAATATTGGGTCTTCTGATGGCTGCCCAAAAACACAGAAAGTGGTAAGTCTACAGCAGGCGATACTTTGCGATTGTAGTGCTAACTTTCAACAGTTGTTCATGGGCGTAGCAGCTGACTGTACCTATGTGACTAAGCATGGTTCGCAAGACAACGCCACTAAACAAATCCTCACGAATTGGAATACGGCCAGTAGTCTTTACAAGGTTTGAACGCGGTAGTATCACGCTTCTGATATTCACAGAATCTTACAGTCCACATTCAATGTCAGCCTTGGTATTATCGAACTTGCAGTGCAAAATTCAAGGTAGTGCCTGCCTGTCTTATTTTGCAGTGTATTGATTGCATTCTCCAGCTGTCCCAGCACACCCGATTCTGGTGTTCCATGGAACATCCCGTGTAGTGGTGCAGAGCTCGATTCCCGCCTCTCGCTTTTTTCTCAGTGGAGAGGCAACAAAGGTAACGACGGCAGTGGTCTTTGGCATCTCATGAGCGGGTGTCCTACCGGGTCTGAGGTCGGCATTGCTTGGCTGGCAACCTTGTGAGTTATGTACGATAGTGTCAACAATCCCTTTCCAAAATCTCGATAGGTGCCAACAGGATGCCACAGGAAGTTCGGGATCCTTCGTCTCCGGTACGGCTGTTTCTACTGCAGGAAGGACAGAATGGCAAGTCGTAGCACACGAGATAGGACACAATTTTGGCGCTATCGTACGTGCTTTCCATTTTGAGGTCTTCTGAATCTAATTCCACGTCAGCATGATGTGCGTTCATGAATTCTTCTTCTTTCACAATTTCCAAAGTCTTCTTTCTAGTGCGGAGCTAATTGCACTCCGTCTTCTCCGTGTTGTCCCTTGTCTGCTACGGGTGACTGCGATGCCAAAAGCCAGTTCATCATGAGTCCTGTCGCACAGAGTGGGGAAAATGTTTTTTCCAAATGCAGTCTTGGAAATATCTGTACGAATCTCACTCTCCCCTTACCTAGCCTTCCGACTTCAGATGTTTCCAGGTTCGGTCATGAAAGGCGTTGCTGGTGGGCACACTAATACCACCTGCCTGTCTGATCCAGATCCATCACGCCAAACGATCTCTCTACAAATGTGTGGTAATGGTATTGTGGAGGCAGGTGAAGACTGTGATCCTGGAAAAGGTGTAGACTCTCCTTGTTGTGATTCTGCAACTTGCAAGTTCAAAAATAACGCTGTGTGTGACCCGCAGAGCAGCCCGTGCTGCACTCCTCAGTGCAGCTTTGCACCGGCTACCCAAATCTGTCGTCCTTCTCGTGACTCACATTGTGATACTGCTGAAACCTGTACAGGAAATTCCTCTTCCTGTCCTGCAGATGTCTTTGCCCCTAACGGTACGTTCCGTGTCTTTCATCCTCCCTCAAACATCCAGTCATCCTTTCTCTATCAGGTCAGAGTTGTGGAAGTGGTGATCTTAAATGTGCAAGTGGGCAGTGTACTTCAATCGCTCGTATGTATCGAGTGACATGGGGACTAGGTGGAGGTTCACTCACCGATGCCATTGACAGTGCAATGTCAAACAATAGGTGCATCAATGGGGTTGAAGGAGGCGTGTCCCAGCCGCAATGACAAAACTTGTCAGGTCTCCTGCCAAGATCCCAACCAAACCAACCAGTGCGTAATATTAACATCGCTCCTTATCGATGGCTCCCCCTGTGGTGCGTACTCGCATTGAATTTCAATCCATGCAATCCTCATCCCCTTTTCCTGTTTATCGTAGGCTATGGTGGGATGTGTAATGCTGGGACATGCCAGACAGGCAGTTTCTTAGATACCGCAAAGGTAGCATATCTCCACACCAACTTCTGATCCAGACTCATCCTACCCTCAAATCAACACTAGGCCTGGTATACTCAGAATCTTCAAATCGCTATCCCAGTCACTATCGTCGCGGGCCTTGTTGTGCTCTTCATATTATGGGCGATAGCCAGATGTAAGTCGTATCGTATCCTCGATCATTGTTTCTGATCATGGATTCCTTTCCCTCAAGCCATTGCACGTTGTTGTGGTCATCGAAGACCAATTCCTTCGTCCGAACCCGCTTTTTCCCGAGCTCAGCATCAGCGGATCCAGAGTTGGGATAGGAGCGCCGGATACCCTACAGCATTCTTGTCACCAGAAACAATACAGCCAGCGAGGTTTGTCACTCTTAAGCTTGGTTCCATTATCGGTATTCTTGTTCTGGCATGTCCTAATGTTTCTTACAGCCGTGTTCTCTTGCAACGTGGACAAGAAAGTTGGGTCGATGAGACTTCTTATAATGGCCGTAGATGATAGGATACCTGATCTGCAGTATACGCTTGCACCGGATTTTAGTGCATCATATTTATCTAATCGCCCTTTTAACTGAACAATTAATACATCTCATTGCAGTGACTAAGGTCAATTGGAATAGCTATCTATACCTAGACAAAAAAACTAGTACTTCTAAGAAAATGACAGGATCTCGATTCCCCTTCAATAGATGGGTTAAACCCCGTGCCTTTTTGTAGTTTCACAGGCCCTCATGGTGATCAGCGTCTTCGAAGAGCCCCATGACCTAGAGCACGATGGGATTCTTGCGCAGAAACAAGTCTGGAAACTCGATGTTCACTACATTTGGACTTCTTCATTGTCTAAGGTTTCTTTCGTTGCGACTCCGAAGCCTCAGAAGAAGATGGGAAGATATTCGAATGCGAGAGGCGTGCGTGTCGGCTATATGTTACCGCGCGTATCAAGTCTGCATCCCATCAGAGTGCTTTAACTTAGCACCCAAGAAAAGTACATATCAACAGTGTGAAAGACAAGGGCAAGCGTCAGTATCGCGGGAGAAGGATCAAGATTCACTGCGAGCACAGGAACATATAGAACAGTCATGGCATAACCTTTCTCAATAAGTACATACTTTTCGCGGGGTACAGGTGTGGAATCAGATAATAACATGATAGTGATACAGTACATCGCGAAGCCTGTTGATCAAAGATCCAACTTCACCGCACTTCCTGCAGCATGTGGTAATTTTCGGTGCTAACTGGAAAGGTGCGATAAGATGATGTCGGGTTCATTTAGAAAAAGAAACTAGTTCAAGATATCCTTGGCGTAAACTTGAAAAAATAAATCGGGCTGGGCATGATCAGGTGGACCGTTATCGAAACCGCAGCATCCGGATCGTGGGGAGCGATGAGCGTCGGCCATGTAGATCCGGACGCAAAGGGCCTCAGGAAGGCTGAGATACTAGTCTCAACATTGAACATTGGAGACAAACGGTTCTGACAAACGGTTCTGATTCCGTATCATTCAATCTATTGAATTCTCGCGGGCATTGTTATTCCAGAGACCTTTGGTATAAAAAAAAGATTGTAAAATGTTAGGCAACTTCTGCACGTATACCACAATAATGTACAGTAACGCTTGGGTTCGTTCAGTCCCGATTCACAATTGCACATGCTAATTGGCATTTCCGATCAGAAAGCACTTTCAGCAGCACCATCAATAGAGGTGGTTACTAAATCAGGGGCTACTTCTCGAACAAGTAGGGATAGACGCTTTGAACACCGGATGTCTACGACAGCGATTATGATGATTTGCACAATGGTGGCTTACGTGTTTGGTCACAAGTATGGGCATGAGAACGATCCTGTTTAAGAAGCTGTGGTGTAAAGGCATTCTCGGGGTTATCGCACAACTGACCGCTAAGTCCCCCAGCGGCTTTTATGCTCGATTAACTTGTTTCATAACAATGTTGTAGGTCATGTGAGGACAGGTCTGAAGAGTTCGAGCAAGATCTACGATCTACGAGAACCTGATTAGACGATGACTCGAAAGTACGATGACTAGGCAGGATATGTACAGATATTCTCGTGTAGTGCGAAAAACGCGAATAGAGAAAACCGCCACACCTCGTTTACATTTCCCGAGCCTTTCATAGCCATGATGGCTTTTGGGTTACGTCTCCAATTTCGGCCGTTTCTCCAGGATGCCATCGACAATGCCGAAATCCATCGCTTCTTGCGCTGATTATTCGATCAATATGCCATCCTTCTACGACTAGAATGTCCTAATGGAAGATTGAACCCACCGGTCATGTAATAGTCTCTTTCGAGCGCCCGTTCTACACAGAATTGAACCCTAGTCAGTTTTCATATCTCGTCTCAGCGCCGTACACGCATACCGAACCGTGCAAGCCCTTCGGCTTCGTTCTCTCCTTCTTTTGAACAGTGCTTTTGATAGATGCTAGTAAGGAGTTGCCTGACGCGGAGAATTTCCCGAGCATGGATTGCAATGTCTGATGCCTGGCCCGACGCACCACCAGAGGGTTCTGCATCGAACGTTGTCATGTCATTGTGTTGACACCGGAAGAGAAAATAGTGTACTGACGGTGAATCATAATGCTCGCATTGGGAAGACAATGTCGTTTTCCTCTCTCACCAGCGGCAAGAAGAAGTGATCCCATGGATGCAGCCATTCCTAGACTGTAAGTATGGATCGGAGACGAGACATACTAATCAATCCACAAAAAGTTAGTGATTGGGAGAATAGCAAAACCATCTTCGATCATAATACCTGCATCTTTGGAAATCTTGGATATCTGAATTTATATAGATGTACTCGTGGACGTACTGTGTCATATATCGCAAGACCTGCTGTCACACTTCCGCCGGGTGAATTGATATAGAGGTGTATTGGTTTTGACGTCTCTTCAGCTTCCAAGAAGAGAAGCTGGGCAACAATCAGCGTCGAATCTGTGTCGCGTATCTGCAAAGAAAACTCAACTCAATAAGGCTCGAATAACAGAACAATTGGGCGTACGGGGCCGTGGAGCATGATGACACGCTCTCTTAGGAGACGCGAGAATATATCATATGACCGTTCTCCCCTGCCCTATTAGTCCAGTGTGAATCATGCCCTGAATTGAACTGTGGAAAATGCTACCGTTTGTTCAATGACAATGGGCACGAGGTTCGCCGATGGGGGAGTGACCCATTGGTCCTGTATCTCCTTGAGGGACTGGCCAGCAAGAGGGTGATAGCGGCGACGGGATGAGTGTGTAGCAACGGTTCGGCGTAACGAGGGAAAGGCGGAACGTAGGAGAGGAGCAGCCATTGTGTAGCCAGTGTAAGTTTAGTCAGAGCACCGGTTTGAATTCAAACGCGTCAACAAACCAAACTTTTCTCTCTAACGCTCATCATGTCGCGCAAGACACATAGTCCCAGAGGCACTGAGGCTCCCATGGACTATGAATGGACCAACCGCACGCCGATAAAACCCTCCTGGTCCCAAGCTGCTGCGACTGAAGACCAGTCGACACCTCGAAAACGTGTGTTCGCTGATTTCTGATCCTCGTTGACTGCTGAGGGCTCATAACAGGGCCTCATGACGAAGCCAATCCTCCTATAACACCCCTTGGCGCACCGTGCGCGCCTATCTTTGGTTCTAATCAGAACGTGCCCTTTATATTCAATCAAAATGCTACTCCACGAACTTCGAATCCACCCCCCTGGCAGCCCCCGCCGTTCTTCTCGCCAGAAAAGGTGTTTCCTAACACGCCAGAACCTAACGATGTAGATATGTCAGAAGCTAGCCCAAACAAATGCGATGAGCATGGTAAGTCTGAGACCGGTCGTGCGATGGCAGTAGGTGGCCTGCGACGCGTCTACAACACGCGTAAAAAGACTCAGAACCTACAATCATCGCGTCGGAGGAGGATGCGGGACGTTGGCTCAGAAGACGACGTGTCTGACAGTGGCGAGGAGACAGAGCCGGTTGTACAGAACACCTCCAATCATTACACTCTCAACATGCCCGCTGCCCCAGCCCCGCAGTCTGATTTGCCTTACGTCTTGTTGGGGTTCGTTGTGAACCATCTATTTTACACCATAAACTAACGCGTTCGATCTCAGATATTTGCAATTCCTGTTTAATTTATCCCTTATTCTGCTATTCCTCTACTTGGCCATCCAGTTCATTCTTACCGTCCAGCGGGATGTAGAACAGCGTATATCAGAATATTCCATGGGTACGATTCAGTTCAAATTAAGCGAGCCTTTCCTGACTTCCTCCACTGGATCTTTCCTTCCCTATCACCGAATCAGACGTCATGCAAGAAATTGCCCTCTGTTCTCTACAGTACAAAACGAATCTTTGCGAACAGAATGCAGTTCCTGCTATGGCACAGCAATGTGAAAATTGGAAGACATGTATGAATCGCGATCCTGCCATTGTCGGTCGTGCCAAAGTTGGTGCCGAGTTGATTGCAGAAGTCGTGAACGGATTTGTCGAGCCAATCAGCTGGAAAGCCCTGGTAAGTCTTTTTTTATTCTTTCGAAGTCAATATTAATCACATGTTGTACCCCCCCCCCTTTTCCTTCCTTGCTTCTCGTTACCCACGCAATCTTTCATCTGTTTCCGGCCGACCTTGCTGCCCTCGGAGCCAGGCCTTCACTTTAACTTCCCTGTCATTCTTGACAGTCTTCATTAATTCTTTGCTTTCCCTCTTTCGTGCGCGCCAGCAGCCAGCTGCTCCCATCGCACCGCATCAACCTCTTCAGGTGCAGCCCTCCCTCCCATATCCCGGGCATTTCGGTCCTGGCCCAGGCTATCTCACCCCCGCGCCGACGCCTAGCTGGAGCCGAGTGGGCTCAAAAGGCAAAGTAAAACTACCAGCCGAAGATGAGGGACAAGAGAGCCCAACCCGGCGTCGGCGGATAGAATGAGGCGCTCCTCTAAACGCAAATACAAAGAGATGTGTTGCCTATTGAAGAGGACGTGTTTTATGGTATGCAATTAGATCCAGAGGTTCAGTGGCGTTCGGTGGTTTGGGTGTTCCATTGTCTTTTTTTTACTCTTCTGGCATAGACTTGTCATCATTATGCCCTTATCTCCATGCACATACCACACAATACATCGAGGAAAATAGGTTAACTCTACTTTCGGTCAAGCGACGATAGATCGCGAGCCTAAGATATCGTGAGCCCAAGATATCATTCGAATTGATAGCCGCAGTCCATTCCAACTCCAGCGAAAATATCCCTTTTCTCATTATTGATTACACAGACGAAATAATATATATGATAATAAAAACACAAATACAGTGTCTGAACATGGAACGAGAAGATGAATAGCCTATTGGTACGGGGGGCTTTTCTTTGCTAAATTTCATACAGGTACGGGGTAAATCCGTTAAGAAACGCGAGTTGGTAAAGCCTGCTTCCCCAGCGCATTGCCCGACTTGATACAGCAAAATATAATATAAGATACATCAAGAGTGATATAGAGACAATATCATGTCGAATGCGATGTGAGTGCAAGAATTTCAAGGGGTGAGGTTGTTGCGTGTCAATGCGTCGACCATGTCAAAGTGGAAGGGAACAAGAGGAAATCCTACAGCGATCAGCATGGGCCCACACGATGCATAACCCAGGCCGTACATATTTGGCTTGCCAGCTTAGTCGGCGTTGACCTTGGACTGATCGACTAAGTGTGAAAGGGTAAACAGGAACTCAAGATTTATTTCTTGGGTCCCGTCAGAGTTTGCATAATGGAATTCACTCCTTGCGGCTCCAAAACGACTTTAGTGCCGTCGCACTTGGCCTTACTGGTGAACTCTGTGCAGAGGTCGTTGATGTCAACGTCCTGGGGGTGATACATAAAGCTAAAGATTCGGCGCCAGCACGATGGGTAAATCGACTCACCTTGAATCTTGGGTTTGAAGTGATACTTCGCCATGCACTGAGCACCTCAATATTCTGATCACTCTTGACCGTTTTCGGGAATTTTGTGCCCGCACACGATATTATGGATCCTGTCGCCGCGTCCGAAGCCTTTCGTAGAGGCAGCGGGGCAAACGGCGAGGATCCTGCCGCTGATATTCGATCAGCCAACTCGCCCTTGGTCTTAGGACAGCCGTTGCCCGTACATGGAACTTTGTTTTGTTTCTCAATCGCTTCCTGGACGTCGGAGTCGGAAGCAGAACTATCCCTTGGAGTATTAAAGAGTGGGTCTGAGGCGGATGAGGACGGTGACGACGACGACGATAATGATGTGGGAGACGGTTTCGAGCTAACTTGAGCGCTCGCATGATGAGTGACTGGACTCTCCGAAGTCACCGACGAAGATGATGGTAAGTAAGCAGTATTGCTGCCGCCTTGCGTCAAATATCCTGCTAGAAGGTCATCTAATGACGGCGTTTCCTGGAGCACTGATGGAGATTGCCAAGATGATAAGTTGCTCCAATCAACACCGAAAGGATTATTGTTGTCACTAGGCTGCGAAGCAGATAGCGTGGGAGGAGAATCAAAAGCTGATGCGTAGGACAGGAACATGGGATTGCTTGCAATAGTTGTGAACGGGCCGTTAGATGGTAATGTAGCCCTTGTTCCAAAACCAAAGTCCATTTGCATAGCACCATCAGTGGCCGTTGGCTGCGGAGTATCGTCAAGCAAATTAAGCATATTTGGATCGAAGCTTGTCAATGAACTCCAGTCCAGGGGATTCGTCACCTTGGGTGTGAACGTGGAGGCGGATGAAGATACAGGCGTTACAGGAGATAAAGAGGAGGAAGGAGAGGAAAAATCGGGTGACTGAGATGCAAAAGACGTTGATGCTTGGGTATTTTCTGACGTTACACCGGTTTTGGGCACTGCAAACGTGAACGACGCTTGCTTAAGTGACAAATTCTCTTGCTGCAATCTGCTGAGGAGATCCCGGAGATTCTCGTTCTCCGCGACAGCTGCTTCGTTCTTGGCTTCGAGGGCTGCAACCTTGTCTTCCAGCTGATTCAACGGAAAAATCAACTGCCGGGATCGAACAAATCGGAAATAATTCTCACATCTTTGACATGTTTTTCCTTGCGTTCCCTGAATGCACGCTGGGCAGCGCGATTTTGCTCCTTCCGTTTCAAGAGGCGGGACTCATCCTTAGACTGATATTACGTCACCAGAGAGAACAGATCGTTGATGACGGTTACTCACTTGACCTGAAGCGCCGGCCGACTTCCTGCGCGCTGTTGTCTTCTTGTTTGCTGAGATATCATGAGAGAACCGTCCGCGCCACTCGCCGGGCAAACTCACTCGTATGTTGTGTTTTAGAACTCGGGCTCTCATCATCCAGATCCCCTTCGCTGGCCTTTCTCTTCGGTGCAGAATCGACCTGTTCTTCGGTTCCACCCGAGTCATTCAGATTAGGAGGACTGGGACTGCTGTCCTCGGAAGGGGGGGTCATGGTGGGCAACGGTAACCGAGTGATGTTTTGTGGGTTGACACCGTTGACATAGCTAGCCTCTTGGGTGATAGGAAATTGCTTTTGTAGGAAGGCGAGGAAGTCGTCGTCTGCGAGGTGGGAAAAGTCGGAGGCTTGAGAGAGATCCCAGAGAGGGGTATTGTCGGCGTAGGTTTCCATTTATCAGGCGGTATAGAGGACGTAATAAGCAAAAAAGACGGCAAGAGTTGTTACAGTCGGCAATATAAGAAGAATACAGGGACGATTAAAGTGTACCAGAGATGGTGGTGGTGGTCGAGGAGATAACCCTGGTCTTAACCGCTGACTCATGACAAAGCTTTCTATCACGTTACTCTTCGCTCTCCACACGACTCCGACGTCGCCTCTTGCCGCTGGGCCCTGCCGTGACAACCGCGATCGTTCTTCTACTATGAATATTTGCACGAAAAATATAGTCATCACAAGTCCGTCGCGCATCTAACCCTCAATTTATGCAGTTTTTCTCCCGAATATTTTTTCCCCTCGATTTGGGACCTCGGAGAATTCATGTTTCCGTTCGCAAGATCCTCCAATTCAATTTAAATTACTTCTGCTCAACTTCCTCGTGAAGCATTCATTCCATCAAGTTACCTGATCAATAACCAAGCTCTTCGTACGTACTTAGGGGGAGAAATAACGAAAACTCCTCGTTGTCGAAATCAAAGATACCATCAAACCTTATCGAACTTGAGCTCAGCACCTTTCCAAAAAGACCTCCATACCGAAGCCGTTTCGCCTCCGAGAAGTTCTCATACTATGTAATCCCAATGCAGACCAGACCCAATCACATCTCATCATGGACGCATGGTTCGAGATAAACACGTGTGTGCATGCAACCCAACCGGACAAGACGCCTAATTAACAGTGATCATTAAAGGTACTATGTACATGGTGTGTCCTCTGAGTAACACCGCGTGGTACGGGGTATGCACACGTAGTATACGCATCAGGAATTGTATAGTATTATAGTACATGTGGACCGGAGAAGGACTGTAAGAGATGCGGAACGCCGCGTTGCTCAGGGCCGAGCAGCTGACGGGATTCACGCGTTCGAGGATCAAAAGCAAGAGAAGGACTTGGTATAGATAGTGGGAACACTACCTCATCGGATAATGATGGGTAAGGGTCCTGTGCGACCAGAAGAATCACTGAAAAAGGAAATGAAATCGGTTGATGCATATGAGAACACAAAAGGAACTGACATAGTACTCAATCTCAAGCTGCGGAAAATCGTGTCTGTCACTTCACACACATTGATGATATCTGAGTGGGTTCAAAACGTACATAGAGGAAGGCCACGTTTCGAGGCCACAGGATGTTCAATCCAGCTGGGTTATATAGCTCAACATTAAGAGTATCCACCAATTGCTGCAGTTTTTGCATTTCCTGTAGTCACATGAGGTACTTCAATATGAGGGGCCTGATTACCTGCACTCGCCTTGTCATAATGTGAAGTGATGAGAAGCCGTGAAAACTGGAAGGTCAATATAGCTAGTGTGTTATCCAAAAATGAATGGCGGAGGCTGTGTGCAGAAATGAGAAGCTCGTTGATAGCATTTATCGATTCGAGAAAATGGGTTGGTGTTATCTATAGACCAGTGAAGCCCGTTAGCGGTCTTCTTACAAAAGTAACTTCTCAGAATCAGACGCACTCGACCATCAAGCTCAATGGGGTATATTGGGGCGAATTGTATAAGCTCCCCTCCACTGTAGTCTCGTTCTATGCGAATAATTTCGCGTGGATGATGTAACCCGATCTGGCCAACGGGAGGGGTATAAAAGGCAGCATCCGAAGGTGGAGGACCAAAATAGTAGGAAGACTTGGGTATTAGCGGACGACTTTGTCTAGACATGAAAAAACATAGAAAGAAGGGAGAGTGAATAGACAGAACGTGAGACTAAGGCGAGTAATTGCGTTTATTAAAAACACGCACGTCGCGCTCTGCAAAGTCTTAAAATTGTTAGAGCCTAATGTCGTATAATAATCTGGCTTTCCCTTGGAATCGTCCATGTCTGGCGGGTCAACGAGGTCCCATGGTTGAGGAGAAGGCGGTTTGAGATTCAAGCGCAGATCAGAAACACGCCTCGAAGGGATGGGTGGTGGTTTCTTGTCCAGTTGAGAGTTCGTGTGATCCACTATGTTATCCGTGATATGTCCATTATCCATAACGACACTGAGCTCATGCGTCTCAATTCGCGACCGTAGAGGATCCAACACCTCCCCAGAATCCTTCTCATTGCTTCCAAGCCCCCCGGTATTCATTGAGTGCGAGTCCGCAGTCTTTGGCTGAGATGTAGTAGTCTCATCGGTAGCAACCTCGTGCAAATCTTCACTGTCAATCATCGTTTGTTCTTGGGTTGATTCATCCAGTGTACCATTCTGGTAGTTGCGAGAGGAATTACTCGGAGGTGGAAGATCGAGTTCGGTAGAGGTATGCTGCACTACAAGGGACGAGGATGATGGTTGAAGTTCAAGGGGAGATGAGCTGGGAATCATGACATTGAAGCAGGCGGTTGTCAAAAGATGTTACAAAACTTGCAAGACAAGAACAAAGCGCTGAGCGCTTTAGTTCTCCCACACAAATATTCCCAGTCAGTTTGATCCCATCATATCATTTTGTTCTCTTTGTCCCTAACCACTTTGGACGATAAATACGACAAGAGTGAGTACTGCTAGTTTGTCTGTTCCATTCATTGGCGTTGAGCGTTTTATGTAGTGATCATCCAACTCAGCGTTCATGGGCGACGGCGAGTCCCTTCGTCATCGTACGCGTCTATCCCTCACTTATTGTCCCCTTGTAGGCGCTCACAAGTCTGCCAGACTGACGGAAAATGGCAAAGGCACACCACGAACTTTTGGACGGCGAGTCTCTCAATTTCTTTCCGCGTTTGTTACCCTTACCACTTTGCGGCCAGAGCTAACCTGGTTTATGCTGGAGTGTTTGAGCCTCACGGCTCAACAAGAAAAAAAGGAAAGTCGCGGCCTCCCTGACTCTTAGCAATGCCGGGACATCCTTCTCTCAGCTTAGCATCACTGCGGGTGATACCGTCGTCGCCCCACACCTTGCCTCAGAGTTCGAGAGGACTCACTACTATCACGGTATCTCCCCCGACCCTTCTGAGCTTCTGTACCGCTCCGATCTCGATTCTAATCCCTTCCCGATTCCTCGCCCTGAGGCCAGATTGTTTCAACTCTGTGGAGGGAGTGTTCGTAACGCCGCTCAACCCAGTCTGGCAGAAGGTCGCTCCCTCGATCGTTGCCTTGCTAAGCAACGCCGTATTAGGTACTCTGTCCTGAAGAGTGCCCGTTTCTCTACTTACGACGAGAACGGGAAGAAGACTCTAGGTCCGATCGTGATCGGGATCGCCACGCATCCCGCCACCACCAGCGCGGAAAATGCTCGTGACGCTTCACCGGACATTATCCGCATTCTCGAGGGTCACAAAGTCGAGGGTGCTACTGTGGAGTGGTATGAGGGCTCTGTGGAGAAGCTGTCGGGTTCGGCTCTGATGCGTGTCGCCGACGAAAATAACCCAACCTGCTATGTCCGTCGCGCATTGACAGCCACGTTGGGAATGCCCATTGCTACGAGGGAGAGAGGGGGACGTGGATGCCCAGGGCAGTGTTTCTTTTTTCCTCCACGAGAACAGGGACAGGAACGATAATCCTAGTGCCAGGGTCCTCGCCGTCAGCAACAAGCATGTCCTACGCGCTGAAACGACGGTCGATTACCAGTCCATGGGCCCTGGCGCGCCTCGCCAATACGTTAAAGTCTGCGGAATGCGACGATTCTAGCGCTGTGTTGACGAGACCAGAGCTTTAGTCAGCAAGAACGTCGCTAAGGCCGTCCGCTTGACTGAAGAAAATGCCGAATCGAGGCGCAACCGAAGAGTGACAACCCGGAGCAGGCGGAGGAGGAGGATGCCTTGGAGACGAAGAAAGATCAGTTGAAGAAGGTCAACAAGGACAACGTCAAGCCCCAGGCGTTCTTCAAGGAGGCCAACACTCAGTGGCACGACATTGCCCGCCGAAACATCGGCTGCGTTGACTGGGTACCTAAGATCGCCATTTGACGTCGACGAACGCGGTTACACTCGGGATATCGGTACCTTTGAACTAGATCGGCAGATGCTCAAGGTCGCTTTTCAGGGCAACGTCGTGGACCTTCGTTGTGCTTTGTCTCGTCTCTCATGAATATCTAACCTTCAGGGAACAAATACTCTATCCACCGAACTGAACACGATGTTCTGTTCCAACAATATCAATTCGTCCGGCACCCGACTATTATACCGGGAATGGCTACCCAGTTTACATCGTCGGCAAGAATGGCAGCACGACCGATTTTATGGTGGGTCGCTACGCCGGACTGGAAGCCTACCTCTGCGACAAATTCGGTAAATTGTCTATTGAAGTTGCGGTTTACAACTACAGGAAGACTTTCGGCGACTTCTCCACCAAAGGTGATTCCGGGGTTCCTGATATTCACCGGAGATGGCCGCATGCTCGCCATCCTCCACGAGAAGCTGGCATGACAAACTTGGAGAGGAACTGTTTGTTCCGAGAACGCGCTGGCTCTTGCGAATCCCCCGGTTTCACAAACGGGGAACAGATTTCGATACGAAGGCGACAAAGTTCCTGATTGTTGAGCTTGTCTGGCTGCTCAGAGAGAAGCATCGCAACGGTTGCACGTTCGGGAAGCATGGCTCTTCCAGTAGTACACCATCCTGGTGGTTGCTAGAGAAATTACTCGGAGCTAGAAGATCGAGTTCGGTATTTGTACGCTGCGCATGCACTACAAGGGACGAAGATGACGGTTGGAGATTGGAGGGAGATGAGCTGGGAGTCATGACATTGAAGCAGGCGTTGTAAAGCGATGCTATACAAAACTTGCAAGACAAAGCAAGCGCTCAGCGCTGAGGTTTAGTCCCACACATTTTGTCACAAATATTCCCATGAGATTGCTTTACTTGCGGCTACTTGGCTGTTCAAGTTCTTAAGAGATTATTTCGCGTGTTAGTCAATCCTACATACTCTGTTTGGTCATATTCCAGTCATGATGTCCTCGGCAATGACCACAACTCTGGGAGGAATCGAATCCATTGATATGGAGTTCGATGCGTTCATCTGAATGGTCAGACTCATCCCTCATCGATCATCACTCATCGATCATCCCTCATCCGGTTCTATCTGTGTCTGTATCTAAATACAAGAACCTTCATGAATGCCAAACCTGATGACATCACGCCGCACAGCGTGCTATAGTGTACCTCTCTTCCAACATTCGGATCCGATCCAATCTCCAAGCTTATGAGTGAAACCATCATGTCAAACCCTGGAGAGGTTGGAGGCGGTATCAACAAACCTACATGTGCTGTGGGTATACCGGCGACGGGCGACTTGATTTGACGTTGAGTCAAGGGACAAATAACCGGCATCAAGGTCAATCGCCTGAAACGATGTGCCCCCACCCCCCTCATTACCCCAACCAGCCTCAAGATTAACCGCTTTCATTCCATGCACCCACGCATTGACATTTTCGATGTCCGGTTACTTATGGAAAGATAGATCTCCGAAAACCTTCCAGTGTTGCATGTTTTACACCCGCACGTTATAACCGGTGAGGCACACCCTGGCACACCGTGATCGGTGGCAGGGTCATTAACATGATGTAGGCTACATACATATCTGCATCGTACTATGTATGTATGGTACATTACACGTTCAACAAGCGCACGCAGACTACTTATGTACGTAGATGCATATGCAGCTGTCAAGGTTACTAATCTATCCCTTACTACAGAACTATATAAGTAGTCCTAGAGTCAACCGTATTCCTGATTGATTATCCCTTACAGTTTTGTTTCTCGCCAAGTGCGATCATCATACATAGCTCAAACATAGCCGTACAGCCGTTGCCACCCACGGATCACCCTCGACCCCCATTTTTACTTGAAAATATCAATCCCCACAAGTTATGAATCTCGATTCGTCAAAAGGAGTTGCCAATGTTCCGAAATAAGGCTTGGTTCCATTCATCTTCAATCAGAACCTGAGCACATGCGATGTAAAATAATATTATGTAAATGCGCTCCTTTTCGAGCAATTGACATGTTGAACTGAACCCTATGATCTATATATGCAACAGGGAAGGCACGCCCGTTGGGGCCGCCTTGTCGTGTTGATCGCCAAGTCATTCTGAAGCTTCTCAGCCTTGCAAAAATAGCCTTGATCGCTGCCGTTTCGGCGCGCTTGAGGCTAACGTCATATTCTGATCTTTGGGACGCCATACTTAGAAATCAATGAAAAAAATGAGTTTGTGTTTCATACATGACACTTTTTCTATGAATAAATGATGCAAGATAGATACGTAAATGTACATGCAATGCAGTTCTGTTTTGTAGCTGTGGCAACGACGGTGACAATATCCAACATTAAAAGGAAAAACAACACATGAGGTCCTAAGGTCAAAGAATGAAAGAACGAACAGGGATGCATATGTATCGAATTCAAGTACTCTTCTCCGACGATGGTGAGGGCGTGTGTTTCGCAGGGGGTGATCTTGACGATGTCTTCAAAGGCCCATGCTCAAGTGACCCATTGTCCTTACGTGAAGGTGGGGAAAGCGAACGCTGAGAATCAACCTGCATCCTGTCATCGCGATCGCGTTCACTTGGAGAGGGAACGGTGGATGCCGGCGACAACGTAGCGATGGGAGGCAGTGCCATATTAGCACTGTGAGAGGATAAGCCAGCACCAACAGGGCGAGGATGAGGCGGAAGCACAGCAGGAAGAGACGGGCTTGGTGGGGGGTAGGTATCGTGAGTCTGGCGAGCGTCAGGGGAATGTGACACAGGGGCGGGCTGCGTTCGGAAGGGAATCGGAGAAGGACGAGTAGAAGGGAGAGGGGTCGTACGACCGCCGGACGGCGAGGAGGCACGGCGCTTCTCAATTCGCGACCGCTTATTGTCCGACTCGTCAGAGCCTGGGCTCAGGGGACGCTTGAGAGTGGCCGACTGCACAGAAGGGGAGACATGGCTTCTTGTTGACGAGACCGAATTGCGATGAGAAGGGACCGGTTGCGGAGAGGAATGGCTGTGGCGGCTTCCAGAAGATATGGTCGGCGAATGAGAAGGCTCACCCGTTAGTGGCACTCCAGGCGCACGGTAGGAAGCGAGGCTCATTAACGCATCAGTAACTCCGCCTTCATCATAATCTTCATCCACGGTACGCGATGGTGGACGGACGGACGCGCTCGTCGGCGAAGGTTGAACAGATCTGGAAGAGCCCGAGCCGTTTGAACTGACCTCCGGAGACCCCGGCCCCTTCAGATATGGACCTGGAAGTTTATAGGTACCCATACCAGATGGACCTCCACGTTCGCCGGGTCCGAAAGGCTTGGGTGTCTCAGATTCACGATCATCCTTCCGTTTCGAGGTGCGCTTCTTCTTTTTTGAAGCGTCAGGAAGAGGAGTCGGTTGGGGCACTGGCATGTCTGGCTCCTTCTCCTTGTTATTGCGACGGCGCCCCTTTGCCTCCGATGGGCGTGGACTCTCCGATGTTCGCATGTTAACTTGGATCTGGGAAAGGTGCCGAGAATTATTGCGGGGGCCGTCTGGAGAACCGGCATAGCGTTCATCATAGTCGCGTGGCTCGCGAGGGGCATCGTGACGAGGATCGTAGCGACGAGGAACTTCGTGGTGAGGGGGAGAAGGTGGACGCCCATGGGGCGTATGCGTCAATGGTGGCGGCGGCGGCGGCGGTGGTGGTTTTGACTCCCAATACCGGTTAGGATGCGGACGAGGAGAAGGCTCAGTGGGCGAGTGGGTTCGAATGTGACCACTACCGGGGGACCTCGTGGGTGGGTAAAAGGGCTGATGTTGTTGCTGTGGAGGCGGTGGGTAATCTGAACCATGACGAGAACGCGTTTCGCGATCCTTATCCCAATCACGGTGATCGCTGGGTATAGGGCGGCGCTCCCAAACGCCTTCAGCTTCAATCAACCGACCAGACTCGTGGCGAGAATACACTCGGGGAGAGCGCTGTGATGGTACGGTATTAGGCTGTGGAGGAGGAGGAGGTGGTGGTGGTGGCGCTACTTGTTGACGAGCGGGCGGGTAGTTCTGGAAAGGAGGTGGAGGTGGAGGCGGCGAACGTCCGCGAGGTGGAACATGTGGAGGCGGGGATGGAGACCTTGACGAATGCCTACCAGGGCGAGTGAAGTAGGACTCTTGATGATGCGAAGGGATATCAATTGGCTGAGGTACTGGATGTTGCAAAAGAATACTCTGGTGCCCAACAGGTCCCCGTGTTGGACCGTCGCGTGTCAAAGGACCAGGGTACTCACGACCATCACGAAGCTCGCGGGGCAGAGGCCTATCAACGTCCATCGGAGCCAGAGGGGTGTGCGACTGTGGGTGGCGAGTCTCATCCAAAACGACAGGTGGAGGAGGCCCGCCTCTAAAAGGTCCAGGGGGAGAATGGGACGGCGGAGGAAGTGAAATCTCATTGGGAGGGCCCCTTGAGTCAGAGCGAAGTGGTGGGCGATGAGCGGATGATTGAAGGAGGAGAGGAGGTCCAGAGAGTCCGTGTGGGGGAACAACGGCACTTGCATAGGCGGTTGGGTGGACATCTTGCGGGCCTGGAGCGGCTGGTAATTGCCCTCCCGTAGCTTGAGCATTCTTGAGCAACTGAAGGCGCTGGGTGATGGCAGGATTAGAGGGTTCGAGCTCACTCGCTCGGGCGTAAGCATCAATAGCATCTGAGATTTGGTTGTTGCAACTTTCATAGAGACTGCCTAAATCGAACCAGACTTCGGAGATATAGGGGTTGATTCGAATGGCTCGGGAGTAGGCATCGAGAGCGTCACGGAATTGGTTGATCTGGAAGTAGAGAACTCCGATGGAACACCAGAAAGTGGGGTTGCGGCCGTCTCGATAAACAGCCTGTTGATATGCTTCGTAGGCCTTGTTGTATTTCTGTCCTGCCATATATGCTCTGCCGAGAAGGTACCAACTCTGAGCATCAGAAGGATCTTGATGAAAAAGTTTTAGTATCTATCACGAGTGAGAGATAGGAGGAACCCTGACCTGCTTCAAGACTCTTTGTAAGGTGGGTAATGGCAGCATCCTGATTCTGGAAGGATGTGCCGTCTTGGTGATAGAGCCAACCGAGTTGCTGTAGGACCTTGGCGTGGCCAGGGTTGTCCATCACGACACGTTCATATGCGTCTTTGGCACGAGGGTACTTGATTCGAGGCGATTAGTAGGACTAGATTGGAGAGAAAGGGACTCACGTCTTTCTGTTGCTCGTAGACATGGCCGATTTGGAACCAAATGTCGGCGTGAGCGAGTGGACTGGGCGGGCTGCGAAGGATACGATCAAAGCAGGCGAGTGATTCCTCATACTTGCACTGTTGTTTGTAAATGATGCCCAGTCGGAAGAGGATTTCGTTGGTCTTGTCAAAGTCTAATTCTAATGAATAGACAAGACAAATTAGCTGATGCACGATTGATTGGGGAGCAGTGAGTTTACCGCCATCCATCTTGAGGACAGATGAAAACGCCTCCTCGGCATGGTCGAGGGAACCATATCGATCGTAAAGGATACCAATGCCGTACCACAGCTTGGGGTCCTCCTGAGGTAAAATAAGAAGAAAGTTTGGTGGGGAGCGAGGAGACTCGCCTTTGGATTAGGCAAAAGGTAAAGAGCCTGTTGGTAGGCAGAGTAGGCCTTCTGAAGGTCATCCTGCATGAGGTAACAGTGGCCTGCATGGAAGGGCAATGTATCAGTGGCGAAGAAGAAGGATGAAAAGAAGACGGACCCAAAGCGCTCCAGACTTCGCCATTGTCTTCCTGAAGGTTGAGCACGCGTTGGAAGTATTCGACAGCCTAACACGTCATTAGACAAATAGGGGAATTGTCGGCGGTCCGAGGTGGTCCGCGGAAAGAAGGACTCACTCTCGGGTAATTTTCCTTGATCCGGAAAATTCCAGCAACTTGCGTAAGTCCGGATAAGGACATGGGGTTGTGCCGTAATGCGTTTTCGTAGGCGGTCAAGGCGTGTTCGAGGTCGCCCATCTGCTCGGCAACTCGCCCTGGGACGGAAAAATGAGCGGAGTGGACAGGGGATTTTTGTGCAGCGACAGACCGATGAGAAGCCAGGTCTGCTCGTTGGCAAGATTGAGCTTGTGGATGACGGAGGGAGTGGAGGGAGGATTGGGGACGGGAGGAGGGGCGGCAGCGGGGGACTTGGGGATTGGGACGGGAGGAGCGGGGGAGGGGCCGTTGAGATGGGGGGGCGGGGCGGGGAGGTCGTGTGGACGGTCGCGTGGGTGGCGAAGGGACATGGGAGGGAAAGAAAGTGATCAGCAGAGATTGGGTGGCGATATATATAATGAAGCAGAGATCGCATCTGGCGTTGCAGGGAAGTCTAAGATGTCATTTCCATGTCGAAACCGCCGCGTGCCTTGCTGTGCCGAATTAGAATTTTCCGCGATCGAGATCACTGCCACAGCTCTTGCACGGATCCCACCCAGAACACATGATTCTTAGCGCCCCCGATCCATCTCGGCGAACCAATCATCGTTCCTGATCTCCAGCACAGGAATAACCTTTCACCGCCACTCCTAATCGGACAATGTCGCGGAACAGCCGCTTTCAGGCTCCGAATCAATTCCCATCTCCCGCCCAATCGATGCCAGGCCTCGTCTCACGCACAACGTGGACCATGACTCGTGAGTAGCCCATCTTCCCACCTGAATTCTATTCACTGAGAGGACCTCAGGCGGCAACCAGCGTGAACAGGATCGTCTGAAGGCACAGAAGAAAGCCGCAGCGCAAAAGAAACCCAAGGAGAGTGCCGCGTCCCTGGCCAAGAGAAGAGAGGCGTGAGTCGCTCCATTCCGCAATCATATGAATGTCTCAGCCGACCCACAGCGATGCCGACATCTTGAGAGCGAAGCAAAAGGTATGTCCGATGCCTCAAGCGATCTATCACTTGGTACGTTAATTCTCGTAACGTCAGAAAAAGGAGGAACAGTCAGCAAACGCCGCGGCAGGTGGTCCCAGTGGCAAATAGCCCAGGCTCTCATGAGGTCGCCTTCTGGGTCGATCTCATGGGCATGGCCACTAGCTTTTTTAGTGTACATAGGGGAACCATCTACTGTTTATCTGTTCTTTTGAGCTTTATGGATTTTCTTTCTCCACTTATATCCATGCCTGTACCTATTTAAGTTTTGGATTGGACGGCCCCCGGGAAACGTCGGTCTTTGTCAGGAGGCAGGGAGCCCGGCCCCAATTGCAAATCAATCTTCATGACAGCCTGCCTCCACTTGCCGCATGAGACTGGGGGATCCATATGTTGAGAAACATTTGAATTGTCGTGTGACGATCTAACCCTGAAAAAACACCAAGGGAAATGACCAACAGATCTGTATCTCGCAAGCTTCACACCCTTTGCATCTTGCAAGTGCAAACGAACGGATTCGAAAAGAACCGCTAGCGATCAATTAGCGTCCGGCCGGAAGCAAACTGACAGCGACTCATGTTTTTTTACCAGCACCCGGCGCCACGACATCCATGGGCCAATCAGCTGGTTCGGAATTATGCCCGAGTAATCCTTAACTCTCCAATGATGATCAAGATTATTACACCTTTCATTTTACCTTGCAAAAGGTACACACTAAGTAGGTTGGTCGCTTCCAATTCTGGACACCTTCCTTACTTCCATTGCACCTAAAGCTGAAGGCCAAACCCCGACACCTTTCGGACACCTGTCCGAGCTCCTGGTGACATGATAAGAGTCATCCCCCAAGCCAGCTCAATCGGGATTACACGGCCATCCGCCTAGTCTAACGTAACACAACCACTACAGCGGGTAATTCCTATGCTACACGCAACTTACTCTTACTACATATTAGCATGGTGAGCTAATCGATGACGAAACTAGAAGCACAACGTTATCCTCGCCTGCGGTATGCATGACTGATAGTCAAAATGAAAGTTTATGATCAACAGAGCAGTATTAAAATTAAAGGCTCCAACTTATCTACAGCAATCAAATACAGACCTACCAAGTCAATAGGATAAATGCAAGACTAGTAATAACAAAGTGAGAAACCCAAAGTCGAGAAATCAAACAGGTTAATCGTCGTCGCTTGGCGTCAGGTACTCTTCATCACTGATCACCTGTTTTCGTCCAGCACTCCTGCTCCTCGAAGGAATCGGGCGTTCGTCTTCATCCATGGGAGTAAGCGCGGAATCATAAGAACCCGAGGCAGAGCCAGTGCCTGTAGCTACAGCGGGTGCACCCGGCAATCCAGATCCTCTCATAACTTGGTCGAACGTGGCGTTAAAGACTTTCTCCATCTCCTCTGCGTCAACATAAACCCAAGAACCTTCTTGATTGTACGTTCGCGCATTATCGAACATCAACTTCCAGTCGTCCTTAAACGCTTGCACTGTCTTGTAATAAGTGCCATTAGCCCGTTTCCGTAGATGAGAAAGTGCTATGGGCCGCGTGATCAGGTGATAGTAGTCCGGGTAGTCCTAGTAAGACCGATTTAGATAAGGTAGTTCAAGAAGGGGACAATACTACTCACTCGCTTGTCCGGAAGTTCTCGGAAGAGGTCGCAACGCTTCCTTCCTGTCTCGTCTTCACAGGCTAGAACGGCACGATGGCATTCCGCGAACGCCTTCTTCATTTGGTCCCTGACACCCGAGGGAAGTTCGCCATTGGCAGTCTTCGTCTTACGACGTTTCTGCTTGGCGAATGTGAGCTTTTGGGAAGAAAAAAAACATGAAGAAGCTCAGACATACCATTTCGTGTTCATCATCATCATCACCATTTAAAGATGGTGTCACAGACATAGACTTCTGGCCACGCTTCCTCTTAGACCCCGCGCTAGGCTCGTAATCTGAGGCCTTGGCCTTTCCTTTCTTGTTCTTCCTCCCTCGAGAGTCGACGTCAGAAGCTGGTGTGCCACGATTAGATGCATCAGCTTCCCTGAGAAGCTTATTCGCCGCCCGCCGGTCCTTCCTGTCCCTAGCACGTTCTGTGAGTTCTTGAATGTCCTCGCCCTCCTCGAGAGCCTTTATCAATTGTATACGTTAGACAAGTCTTTGATGAACAAGAAATAAGATATACCAATGCCCACTGTTCGTCACTAAGGCCATCGTTATAACTGACGACATTCCTCCGACGTTGACCGCGGCCTTCGAGTACATCCTCTATCTCCTTGGCTTCGAATGGCTCGTCAGTCTGGTAGCACTCAGGAAGCTCTTCCAATTGTATAAGGGGAGGAGGCGGTTTCCCGCGTCCGCCACTATTGCGCCAGTGTTCGATTACATCTCGCTCCCTCTTCATGTCCATCTCGCGGAATATCGCGGCCTCTTCTTCGGTTCGAGCAATTAGCTCATTGAGTTCATCGTCATTCATGTCACCTGCTTCCTCGTTCTCCTCCTCTTGATCGGCTTCGAGGATCGAGCGCTAAATTAATGTGGGCATGGGTATTAGAAGTGAAGTAGAAGCCGAATACCCACCAAGAATTCTTCTTGTTCCTCCTGAGTTGATTTGTTATCGAAACGGCCAGCTTGAATGACTTTATCGTCAATGTCGAGCTTGTACCTCGCACGCTGGTACATTGCCTCTTCCACGCTCTTTTCCGTAATGAACCGCAATATAAGTACTGCCCTGGTCTGACCAATGCGATGGGCACGATCCTGAGCCTGCAAATCAGCGTGAGGATTCCTATCGGGTATGATCAGATATCCGCATGCTATGCACTGTGTCCAAAGTTTTACCAGTCACTGTCAAAACTGAAGAGGGGATATCTGAGCCGGGTTGAGGAAAGGAAGAAGAAACAAACGTACATGATCACAGTGTCGGCTGTCTGCAAGTTCAAACCCAAACCACCAGCCCTTGTCGATAGGATGAAGACCTTGTATTCCGAGTTCACAGCATTGAAAAGTTGTACAAATGAGGCACGTTCTTCAGTCTTCGTGCCACCATCTAGACGAAGATATGCCCATTTCATCATCTTCAAGAAATCTTCCATGATATCCATGACCTTGGTCATCTGGAAGAAGATAAGGACCTGTAACAAGCGAATAGGTACTCAGATCGATAGATTGGATATGATGAAGAGCATACTCTATGGCCCGTAGCAAAAAATTTGGGGAGGATACGGTTCAATAATTCCAATTTGCCCGAAGTCCGCACGAGTTTCTCATCGATGAAGCCGCTTGGGCTGACCCTGTCCTCGACACTCTCAAACAAGAACGGATGCTGACAGATCTTTCGCAACTGCATGAGCTCGTTGCTAAGTCCCTTAATACCAGCAGGTTTTCTTCAAAGAACACATGAACAAACTAAGCCACTCAACGATCAGAGATAAGCAAACTCACCCCTTCGAAGTCCCGTCAGCAATCATCTTATGCTTCTTCATCTGCTTATACAGCTGACTCTGGAGCGCACTCATCCTTACTTTGATGACCTTCTCAACCTTATCCGGCAACTCGCTCTCGACATCCTTCTTCAAACGACGCAAGAGGAAGGGACGAAGCACCTTGTGGAGACGTCGGATGATGAGAAGCGCCTCTTCTTCGTTCAGCTCAATCTTGTCTCCTGTTCCGGAGTTCGCAAAGGGAGTGTTAAACCATTCATCGAATGACTGGACAGAGTTAAAGACTTTCGGAAGGGCAAAGTTGAGGAGAGCCCACAACTCAGGAAGATTGTTTTGTAGCGGGGTTCCAGTCAGGATGAGGCGGTAGCGGGAGTGATAGTACGTCGTGAGGGTCTGGGAAAGTTTACTCTGAGTGTTCTTCATACGATGGCCCTCGTCTAAATGGACATTGAACTTGATGACCTCTAGCAGTCAGTATGGATGGACTTACCGATGATCATATGAACCCATTTGACCTTGCTCAGGAATGGGCGATCTTTGATAATGTATTCATACGTCGTGAGTAGGACTTGGAAATGACCAACGCGAAGTTCGCCTTGCAATGCACGTCGCTGGGAAGGATTTCCCTTATACGAGATCGTCTTGACCGTGGGTGCCCATTTCGCAAACTCTCCAGACCAATTTGTCATAGTAGACAAGGGAACGATGACAAGGTACGGGCCATGCTGGCGCTTGACCTCGATAAGGAATGTGATCAGTGATATCGTTTGAATAGTCTTTCCAAGACCCTGCAATGACGTGTTAGATAAGGACAATGATGTCGGAGTGACACAAACGCACCATCTCGTCTGCCAGAATTCCATTGAGACGGTTGTTGTAAAGACTGACCATCCACTGCAAACCCTTTAACTGGTACTCCTTTAACGTTCCGCCAACAAGTAGTGATGGTTGCTTCATAACTTTTTCTGATATTCTATGTGCGATCGCATAGTAATCCACCTTTTTCTTGTCATCACCTTCGTCTGCATTGACTTGCGCACCAAATGTAGCCTCGGAAGTAGGACCATCCTCCTGCTCGAAAGGCATCATCTCCAAACCGCTCTCGTTCTGTTGAGTGACAACGGCCTGAGCCAGAGAGTCCAAGTACGCATCGGTTTGCCGGAGAAGGTGGGTAATTCGGGTGTCCTTCGCAGTATCTATGAGCTTCATGTAGGCCTCCTCATCATCAGCCTTGAGCGCCCTAAGACGTTCCTTCGAAATACGTTCAATTCGCTTCTGCTCCTCCTTCTCTGTCATTTGATGGAAAGTCAGGACGGAACGCCCGAGCCTATTGACACGATCCTGAGCAGCACGATTGGCATTGAGAACCTCACGCCCATGAGTACAGATGACAGTAATCTGTTCGACATGTTTCCTCTTTGCACGATGCTCGCGCTCCACCCTCTGTTTCCTCTCTGCTTGCTCAGTCTTGCGCGCATCGCGAATGTTCGGCTTGCGAATGCGACGGAAATCGAGGCGGTTGAGGGGAAGCATCGCGCTATGGTTGAGACGCTCTGCTACCTGAGCTCGCATAGACCGTTGCTTCTCGAGTAGGCGCAGAGACTTGAGTTCGATAACGGCACGCAACTTTCCATGGGCCGAAGCGCTGGGATGAATGAGTGCAGACAGGTGGTTAGTGTTGCCGTTTTGAAGCTTTAGAACTGTGGTATCAACACCCTTGTCTTCCTTCATATTTTCATCGGGGTCGAAAGTATCGCCGAAAGAGCCATCACCTATCGTCGACGGCATGGCTTCGAGTTCACGGATACGTTGTTGAACACGAGCTTCAATGTACCGGTCCCTCTCACTGAGTATCTGATGGGCGTCGAGACCAGCGGGCATGATGGAAGGTACAAGGAGTCGCTGCAGACGGGTGGCGAAAAGTGAGGGATCGGTGTCCCCAGACCGTCTGAGGTGGGTGAAAGGATGGCGATAAGCATTATAAGGATATATCCCGGACTTGGTGTCGTCTTCGAGGAACGGTCCCTTCGGCATATCTGCAGCGTTATAAGTGACAGCTAGCTCCTCTTCGACCTTGGCAACCTCCTCAGGAATGGCGGCGATAACAGAAGCTGAAGACGTCGGCTCGCCTTTTGCGACGTTGACGGCAGCAGTAACAACTCTGGAAGGAACATCTGGACCCTGAAGAAGCTTTTCGAGATCAGGAATAGCGGTATTAGGAACTCGCAGAGCCTGTTGAACATGCTCGGGGATGGGCATGCCACGGCTAATACACTTGAAAGCATGAATTTGAGCTCTGAGAGCGCCGATTTGTTCCTGGGTGAACGAGACGGGGGTTGATGAGTGAGGAGGGATGTTCTGTGGGATGGGTCCAGAGGTAATTGAGGTGGCGGCAGAGCCATTGGGAACAGGTTGCGTGTGTCCATTAGTCATGGGTGGCTGTTGCTGGGCCATGTTGGAAATTTGTCCTTGAGGTCGTCCTTGGACTAGTGATGTGATTCAGACTATACCAATTCCCAAATATATACTGACCTTGGGACACAGCATGAATGTACTTGAGCAACTGCTCGAGCTCACCTGGATTCTTTTGTTCATGGGGATTTTTCTTGAGAAAATTTGCACGCTGAGATGTGGTGATGAATTAGGAATAAGTAGTAGTCGATTAGGGTGCATACCAAAACGACCTGCTGGATATCAGGCATTGATTGTGGCCTGAGGTTGCTTTGCTGGTGGGACATATTCTGAGGACCTGGGTTGGAGAGCATGGTGGAGGAGATGGAGGGGACGATGACGGAGACCGTCTCCAGTCGGTTATAACGCTGAAATCAGTCGCGTCCACCACTAATCCACCGAGTGCGAAATGTCACGCGCTGAACGAGCAAAAGACAACACAGCTGCGACTGTCACATAACGTCACATTCACACCAACGTGAGAACAACAATCCCATCACGTGCCCTTTATTTCACGTCGCGTCCGACCAGACGAATCATATCAAGTATTGACCACCACCATGCCTGCAGAACGAGCTGGTGTATGTTACGTTTCTTGTGCTTTTGCCCTACTCACGTATCGTCTAGTACACTGTCACCATGTTCCTCATTGACACCTCGCCATCAATGGGCAAACTCAGAACTGTTCAGCTTCCGCCGGGCCCAAATAACGAAGAGCGCACCTTCGAGATAACACGTCTGGAATGGGCACTACAATTTGTAAAACTCAAAATCCAAGAAATGGTCTATAACATATTCCCGTCTTTGGAGCATTCTTACACTGCGCATAGATTTACAACGGTCGCAAAACTGATCAATGTGGCGTCATCGTGTTCGGGTCGGAAGGTGCCTTGGGCGTCTCTTGTTATTTTCGTGTGCTTATGCTGTTAATAGATACCAATAATATTATCAACGAGGAGAACGGAGGTTACGAAAATGTCTCCGAATACATTCCAATTGCCCAGCCCAGCGCCGCAACTCTAAGCAAACTTGACGCACTCAAAGCGACCGACGTCTACGGCGACCGTACGTTATACTCAGTCGTTTCACAAGTCCTGACAGTCACCCGCTTACAGCCCTCGATGCTATCATCGTTGGCACTCAAACCCAAGCTGTACATCTTGCTTCCAAGAAGACGTGGACCCGCAAGATAGTCCTTATAACTGATGGCGAAAGTCCAATAGAACTGGAAGACTGGGAAGCTACTGTTGACAAGATGAACTCTCTCAACGTCAGCATGACCATAGTGTTCGTCGTTTCATTGATTTGTGTCCGTGTCTTCCCAACTCAGTCATCGATCTCACTGCAAACAGTGGTGTCGACTTTGATAGCGAGAGTTTTGGATATGCTGAAGCCAACAAACCAGAGATGAAAGTAACATAATGTTCTTTGTTCAATTGTGTTTACATTCTCATGGCTATCGTCATCAGAAAGCCAACGAAGCCTTCTTTCACGAACTCATCTCCAAACTGGACAATGGTATTGTAGGAACATGCGAAGAAGCCCTTCAAGAAACCGCGCGACCTGACATCAAACAAACCAAGTCGACGCTCATGGGTACACTTCTCCGTCTTGGGGATGTCGACACTAAGGCCGACGAGGCACTCGAGCTTGTGGTCAAGACCAGCAAATGTACTGCAATGAGCCGCCCTAAAAGTTGGAAGAAATTTGCCATGCGTGAAGCAAAGCCCAGAGAACCAAGCCAGGATGAAGATGCAGAAGTAGATATGGAGGATGACAAGACAGAGGCAGCCAAGGTCGCATATGCTCAGCTAAAGATAAGATCAGAGTATTATGTCGAACAGGGTGGGGAAGCTGACGCGGAAGGCGATGTCAAGATGGAGGATGACGATGAGATCCTCCTGGACAAAGGAAAGGGGAAACACAAAGAGGTACAGTTGCCTTCGGAAGAGGAAAACATACCACACCTCGAGAAGGTGGAGAGAGAGGAACTTGTCCGAGGCTTCAAGTATGGAACCACATATGCTCCTTGCCCCGATGGTCAGTTCCCCCGTCTGAACACGCGAAAAGGAATTGAGATCTGTGGGTTCTTCCTTGCAAAAAATGCGAGTTCTTTTCTCTCTATCTCCCTGCCACCATATCATTCATCACTTGATGTCTAGTTCCGTCGTGAACTCAGTATGGGTGAGATTCAATACGTCTGGGCAGACCCCAACTCGGCCAAGCAACAGGCGGCTTTTTCGTCAATAGTACAAGCTATGTATGAAAAGGACGCAATAGCTATCGCCCGATGGGTTACTAAAGACGGCATGGATTCCAAAATGGGTGTATTGACACCTGTCGTTTGGGATGAAGTTGACTGCCTCCTCTGGGCACAAGTAATGATTTTTGTTGCCTCAATGTCTCTTAAAATGCTAATGAACATATAGATGCCTTTTGCAGATGATATTCGCAAGTACACATTCGCGTCGTTGGAACACTTGATGAACAAAAAGGGTGAGGTTCTCACAGAACACCCTTTCATCCCTACGGAAGAACAACTCGATGCAATGGACAATTTCGTCGATGCCATGGATCTTATGGATGCCGGTGACAAAGACGAAGAAGGGTCAGTCATTTGATCCAGTAGATGTGCCCAGAATGACTTAGGACAAATCTAGAAATCGTGCACCATGGTTTGATACTTTGGAATCCTACAACCCATCTGTCCATAGAACGAAGCAGGCCATGTTTCATTGTGCAGTCGTGTCTGACCTTTCTGCCAATCCCCTTCCACCACCACATCCTGAGCTTCTCAAATACTTCGATACTCCACAACGTGTGTTGAAACGCTCCCGAGACGCCCTCGAAGAATGTAAGAATATGCTCAAGGTCAAACAAGGTCTGTTCAAGCGCTTTTGCTTCCTCGAACGGAAGTAACACTCTTGTTTGCAGTACCCAAAAAAGTGGCGAGAACACGTAAAGACGGCCACGCTCTTGCCCAGGATGAAGATGATGATCTGCTCCTCGAGGGGAAGGAACCATCTCTTCATCATAACATGTCGCAAATACAAATATCCGAAGTACCATCGCCCGAAAAGTTGAAAGCTAAAGAGAGCGTTGATGATAGCGAGACAGAGGAGGACGAAGAGGAAGAGCTTTTGCTTGACAAGGTCAAGAAGCGGGCCACTCCACCATCTGCTGCACCCCGAAATAATCAGCCTCTTCCTACCCCTGCGCGGTCTATGTCCCCAGAAATCGATCCCGGCCGAGCGCCAGGCCGGATTATTGGCTCGACTTATCCTCTTGCTGATTTCAAGAAGAACATCGCGCAAGGGGACGTAGTGACCAAAGCTGTCGAGGACCTTGCAGCCGTCATTATCGAGATTGTGATGCGTCCATTCTCGTCCAAGAGGCACAAAGAATTAATTGAATGTATGCAATTCCTGAGAGAGACGGCGCTACTGGTATGTTTTTGTGAAATTTTCGGGCTTAAATAGTTAGTGATATACAGCAATGTGTAGGAGGACGAGATAGACGCTTGGAATGCGTGAGTGATCGAAAAAGAAGTGGTCTGTAACTTACGCTATCTCTCTTTTAGATTCCTTGTCAACCTAAAAGACAAATGTATATCAGAACCGGGTAATCAGGAATTCTGGTCCGATGTTAAAGGTATCGGTCGTGGTCTCAGTTTGATCAGCAACAAGGAAGCGAAACAGAATGGTGGAACATCCAAAGTTTCTGAGAGTGGATCGATCAACGTGCGTAGCATTCGTTATTACAAGTAGCACATGAAGGCTCATCAATCACCACGACAGTTCTTCAGCTAGATAAAACGATGGACTATGCTTTCTGTATTTCTATACTCAATCTATCAATAATGAACCTTGCATAGCATACTTAACCCATTTAAAACAACTCGCGCAAATCAAGTGCGGGTACCTTATCGTGGCGTCTTCAAAGAGGAGTGTCAGTGCTATTAATAGCACAACAATATCGTCTTCTTTGCCTAACGTCAAAACCATTTCCCTCTTGTACTGATCGTGTCCAGATGGCACTCTACCGTCCTCCTCATCTTCGCCGGGCAGAAATCACCCGAAGCTCCGAGTCGACTGGACCTTTGTTATCGAAGTCTGTTACCAGCAACAATACTGATCTCATAAATGGAGAACAAATTGAACCGGAATTTCCTGCCTACGGTCAAACGAGTGATGCCCAAATAGGCGCGATTGCAATTGCAGAAAAACGTCGGTTGTATGTCGGTATGACCTTGCTCAGTTATGTAGTAATACCTGTAGGTGACTTCCGCTCTTTCATCAGGCAATATGCCCTATTTTGCGAAAGAAGAGGATGTTCGAGCCTTATTCCACGGTCGTCCGATGTCATTACAGTCTCCCATATTATACCCTCGATTATTTCTCCTGACTTTTGGATATTTACCAGAGAACGTCTTATCATTGCCATCGATCCATTCACTGGACGAAATCCTTCCTACTGCTTTGTCGACCTTCCCACCGCAGCCGATGCTGAACGGGCAATGACAGAACTCAACGGACGCGATCTTCTCGGACGACCTGTACGCGTTAAACTTGGTGTACCGCATCAGATAAAGAAAGGAGGACGGCCTTTCCCCCCAAATCAAACACACGTCGAACGACTACCGTATGGAAATTTTCCTAGTCAATCTATGTGTTTCTTTCCTTTGAACTTGAAATTGAAATTCACAGTGGACGCGGACGCGTTTGGGACAGATGGCAAAAGACGGAGTCAGAGGCGGCCTCACACTGGCGCTACACGACCAAAGGAGCTCGAGTTTTTGTAGGCAATCTCCCTGGGTTCCCAAATCCTGCTCGGGTCGATGCAGAAATCAAAGAATTTTTCGAAGGGTTCGAAATGTAAGTACAAATGGTCCCCTTTCTCCATTTCTGTAATAACAATCTATTTTTTTTACCAAAGAGTAGCCATATCAAAGATTATCCGTCCTCGCAGCGCAGACATCAACTCTCTTCCCCACCATACCATTAGCCACTACCTTTTTGTTGACCTTACCAGCACGGCCGAAGCAGACCGTGCCGTTCGCACCTTGCACGGCCGCAGAAGCTGGAACAGAGTAATCAAGGTCGCTCTTCCAATGGACACACATTCTTGGAAGATCGAGGAACGGGATCGATATCTAGCTCTCAATCCACCACCTCTCCCTGGAGGAGGAGCTGACTGGTAGACCAATTCTACAACAGACATTATTTAAGATCGTTTGAGTACGATGAAAGCTAGGCTATATATACAAAAGCCACGAGTACTAGATAATATGCAATGATAACGAGTAACAACCAAAGTTTCGACAGCAACAAAGAAAATAACGACAGATACGCAGGATAACATATGACAAATTTATGCACCACGATGTGGCGTAAGACCCGATGTTATTGCGACGTTATCGGTGACGGCGGGACCGATTCCAGCGTCGCAGGAGCGAATCCCTGCGTATCTTCCTTCAATTCGTGTGACTTTCGCTTCATACTCGGCCGTTTAGAGAGCAACGGCTCTCCTTCTTTTCCCTCCTTCAACAACTCAGTTGGGCTCGCTCTTCTTTTCATAGTGGACGATGCAGATGGGCTCGAATCGCTCGAAAGTTCACCTGCAGAGCTGGGACTGTTCAAGTCCGACAGGTTAAGGGAGAGCTGGGGCGGGGACGGTGGCTCGGGCATCGACTGTGAGCGAACCTGAAGTCCGGGCAGTGGAAACGTATTACTTCGACCGATGGCCGCTCCACCACTCCCAAACGAAAAGGATATTCCACCTGACAAAGGCAACGGTGAAGCTGTAAGCTTGGAATTATCGATCACCATTCCATTCTCCTTCCCCGCTCCATTTTTTCTACGAATCATACTCTCCCTCATTTCCCTTTCCCTCTCCTCGTCAACGATCCGCAACGCACCTTCAATAACCACCTGATGCAGAAACACATACTGCCTCAAACTCTGACACAAGCTCATCCTCTGTTCCCTCATATCCTGCACGACCTCCCATATCGGCTCGTCGAACGTACTCAGCGCCACAGGCGTCTTCGGAAACGCATGTAACGCCCTAGGCTCTTTATAATCTACAGTTTTGGACTGGCGGGAAAGCTTCGGTGGAGCAGAAAAAGCATCGCCAGCACCTAAGCTTGGACGTGAGACGGCAGGTCGCAAGGCTCTCGAATGACAGGACTTACTACTAGACCTAGCAAGTGGAGATCGTCCAGCGACAGCTGCAGAACCAAGTGAAAGGTGTAACCCCGCTCTTCCACCGAAGGTCTGACTTTGCGGTTCCGAGACGGTCCTGAACCTCGACTGTCCACCGCCTCTTAGGTCCTTTCCATCAGCTTCGTTCCCCACGGACCCATTGGATATCGAAGTCGCCAAAGAACCATCCCGCGTCATGCTGCCACCTAGGCTGCTCATCCCTCTTTCCGATTCTGAGAAAAATGGAAACACCGAGCCAGACGCAAGAGTCGACTCAGAAGATGTGGATACCACGGACGAGGGCGGCAAGTTCATCGCGGATGGCAAATGTAATGCGCCACAATCGGAAGCTGCATGTGGCGATGGAATAGGCGGGATGGTATTAAATCCCGTTTCAAATGGCACAACTGGTTTGTCAAGCTCTATTCTCCAATGCGTCGCCAGACCCTCCCCCTCCAATTTCATTGCCGCATCGTCCATTTGCCTACCATGGGATGAGACAATATGATCAACTGACGGGCTCCGCGGCACTGGACTCGGTTGTCCAGACACAGGTAACGGAACTGTCGAATCATCTTTTGTTATCATGTCCCCAGACATATCCACATCCACATCCATCTCCGCCTCCCTCCTCTCCCTCTTCATCTTCCCTCTCACCTCCCTCCTAATCCCATCAAGCACCGCATCCAACGCAATAAAACACCCCGTCCGTCCCACACCCGCACTACAATGCAACAACACGGGCCGCCGTCCCCCCATAACATGGCACGCAACCCCCCTCAATGAGTCCAGTTCCCCATGTCCCTCAAAACCACCCTCTCGCCTGTCGACCGGACTCTCGCAATTCTCCCCCGTCTCCGTAACAGCTTTCTCCACCTCGCTGACAAGCCCCAGCACCCCTCTCGCATCTTCCGGCACATTCATATCGGGCCACTCCAAATACTGCAGCTGTACCACCTCCCTCGGTCCCGCGTTCGGATAACCCCGATGTTCAAGCTTAAACGTCCTCTTGATCGTCGTCACACGTCGTCTCTGCTTCTTCGTCCACACATCTTCTATTCCATATATAGCCCCCGAACCGAATCCGAATCCAGCAGCAGGTGCCGGAGGCTCCTCGTGCATAAGATCAACGTCGCCAGGTAACCCTACTTTGGCTACAAGCGTAACACGTAACATGCCAAACGTCCGTTCACGCGTCGCAGGCGTTGAATCCGCCCAGTATGTCCCACACTTGACCATGGAGTTTTCCACTTCCTGGGTGAGCATCACAATAACGTGCACGTTCTGCTGCCACGTCAATCTACATGTGTTGTCACGTTATTGAAACTCCATGTTTGAAGAACGGAAAGACGTTACCGCCAGAAATCCTCAAACGTCGCCTCGAGCGGACCTTGTGTCGCAATGTACCTTTTCGTTGTCCCTAACGGCTGAACAAACGATGCATTCACATAGTCGTCCAGCTCTGCATCTTTTCCTTCCCTCCTAGTTTGGCACAGCTTCACCCTCGCATGCTCAAACGGCCATATATGTGGATACCTATTCACCCTGCTGTAGATACTTACGCACCGACAGACTGACAAACAACGTACCGATTCTTAGAACCCTTTTCTACACCTGCCGTAATACTAAACGGAAAGCTGTTCCTTGGCAAAAAGTCTGTAGCAGGCGGATGGTGACTCTCCTTTGAGTGATGTTCCATCACACCCATGAGACGTCTCTGTTCCGCGACCTCAATACGATAAAACTGCATTGCGAGGGCGTCCGTCCCTTCCTTGACATCTGCAGAACTGGACGCTGCATCCATCTCACTCGAGTCGGACAACGAGCCAGATGAAGGTAGATCGGAATAATGATCGCGTGTATTCCGGCTCAAGGTCCGACTTTGCGATAACGCGGGGTGCGAAGTCTGTCCTTGGATATTAATATGCGTACGCGGTTGCGCAGCTTGGGGCCTCGGGATACGGTCCGCACGTTTAGCAATCTCTCGGAGCCACGGGAAAGGGAGGTCACTTATCCGTCTGCGGACGCGATTAGGCAGACAAAGGGGGATACGCTCAACGATACCATGTGAGAGCTCTGTGTTTTGTCGAACGGCATCAAAAAAGGGGTTCGTGGCTAGTGCGGGCTGGAGGGGAGAAGCGCGAGGTAAAGTGGTAGACATGGGGCCAAATGCGGACATGGGTAGACGACGTGTGCAGAGGATGGGGGTGCCTGTCGATGGGACTGGAGCGGTATCGTCGGTATCATCATCGTCGTGCTCTTCAAGCTGAGGCCCTGAGTCGATGAGCTGACGGTGTTCGCGCCACACAGCCTGAAAGCCTCCACGAAGCCATGTGAGTTCGCCCGCAAAGTGTGCAGAACGGAACTTGCGAAGGAGACCGTAGATGTTGGAAGATTCGTTGATGATGTTTGAGTCGGCATCGTAGACAAGTATACGTGCGGAGTCGTTGAAAGCCAGGAACCTGTGTCGTGCAGCAGAGGAGTGAAGCATTTCAGCCAGACGTTCTAGGGAAAAGAGGGGTCGTTTGAGGAGAGTAGATGGGACAGAAAGGGAGAGAGCACGAGGCAGACGTGCATCTGCATGGGCAGCATGGGGCCTGATGTCGAGGACTAGGGTGCGGGGGTCGTCGAGGATGGCAGGGAGGTCGATTGGGAGAACAGGTGCAAAGGGTGTTGCTTGACGAGGGTGGGGGTGGACGTTGTGGACGTTGTGGTTGAAGGGGTGGACGTCGGGGAGGTCGACGGGGGCAGGGCGTTGGTGGGCGGGAGAGAAAAAATCCATCGGCAACCTGGAGCAAGAGGCTTCTGCTTTGTATATGAAATAGACGGGCTGACTAAGATGACATCATTTTATTATTGGTATATTCTACTCTATCGAACGGTAAATGATTCGCCGCATCCTCGAGCATCCGTAATGTTGGAGTTCTTGAATGAGAATTTGGAGCTGCACTTGCATACATCAGCGCTGTCTCCTCCCAATGCTATCGAACGGTAAATGATTCGCCGCATCCACAAGCATCCGTGATGTTGGGGTTCTTGAACGAGAATTTGGAGCTGCACTTACAGACATCAGTGCTGTCTCCTCCCAATGGCCCACAACTCACCTCAGTGCATCCTCCCCCCAGTCCATCTCGCTCCCTATTATCGAAAACAGCGCCTTGCTGTCAATCAGCACCCGCACCCCGTCCTGCTCCACCACCTCGTCAAACTTCCCCGCAGACTCAACATACTCCAGGTGGTATGACAACCCCGCACACCCCTTGTTCCGCACACCTATCCGTATCAGCTGTGGCGTTGGCCCTTTCAGCAGGCTCTGCAGCCGCGCTACAGCCCTCGGTGTCTGCACAAAACATGTAAGATTCCATCAAGGGGCTGAAATATACTTGACGCACTATGGTCAAGGCAGCCTTGGACGCCCGGATCTTCGGCCGCGCCTTTTCCACCTTGGGAAACGGTGGCGGTCGTGCCGCAACCTGCGGAGCTGCCGCATCTGCATTCAGCGTCGCCCCAGGTGTACTTGATATTGGTGTACTCGACGTCGACGCCGACGGCGCATTGGGAGGTGTAGCAAGACTCGTTGGCAGCCCAGAACCAGGCTGCGACCGAAACGCGGACATCATTGCCCGTCGGGCGGGAACGGCTGCAAACGCATTGCAGCACGGATACAGAAACGGCAGTGCAGAGTGTCTTGAAGCCATCATTAGGCGAGCAGTGAGCTGCGAAGGCATCTGGACGAACCACAAGGACAATAGTCAACTGATTTTCTTTATTTTCCGCCGACTCGAGTCCTTCTGACACATCTATTTACATCCATTTATCCCCTCTCATAGCCAATCAGAGCACGCGCATTGCCAATTTGGTTAGCCCATATATTTTTCAAGAAGCTCTTAGTCTTACTCGGTCCCTGCGCAGGAGAGGCTCCAGTTCGACGTCAGTATAATGTATCTAAGACTCCAGGCGAGTCGGTAGAAGCTCATAGTAGCTCTAATTATTCTCATAACGTTACGCTCCACCACCTATTTGCCAGATATCCGCGATGGCCGCCGCTTGCCGAAGAGTAGCTACTCGTGTAAAATTACTATAGCCAGTGCACTTACCTTCTTCATTGCACAAGTAACTACTCTTCGGCAAGCTGGCATCGCGGAGGGCAAGCTAAACGGGTGGAGCCTAACATAACGCTAACGTAGACTTCGATTTACCTCGTGTGTAGTTGTTCCCGCTCCCTGCCAAGACCCGAGAACTACCCGATGGGTAAAACCTCATGAACTTGCAGTATACTGATTTGTTTCTATTTTATCAACCTTGTTCGAAAATCTTGTGGAGTTGGGAGATTGTAGATAAGAGCGCATGTGGTCGCCGGATAACAAGTCGTCTATTTCAATGCATGGCCAAGGGCGCGCAAGGCGACTTCTTGATATAGAGGAAAACGATAGCCTTTATTCAATCGGGTACACACTGAGTTGAACTTGTTGAAACAAAGATATCACATCCTGCCGGCACTTCACCTCGATGGAATATTGGCAGGTGGAACAGACAGCGTGGCCGCGGCAGAGCCACATGATAAGTATGATGAAGTCGAGGTGAAGCTGAGCGAATATCGGGATGATTGACATCATGTATTACTATTAGATACATAATATCCTAGAGATCAGATAAACAACTAAACAAGGGTAAGTCGTCTATCGTGCTGTATGAAAATGACTGTAGTAGTAGTACATTGCCCACTCTACGTATCCACCGTAATACTGATACTAATCTTGGGGTGGGACATATGGCTCAACGAGCATCTTGCTAAACTCCTTCAACTTCTCCGGTCCCCTCACTTCTTCCGTGAGCAGCGGCAGCTGCACTATATGGAAAAACTCATCATACAACTCATGTGCCTCCGCCAGATACTTCTGCTGCATCTTCTGTCTAACCGAGCAGTGCTCGCAATGCGACGCTGTTGTCCCACATCAACAAAACCCACATCAATGACTAGGGTGAGGTACTCACACTTCTTCGGGAACAACAACTGATTAACCACGATATTATGTGTATCAATCTCATAACTCGTCAGCTCCTGCACGAGCCTTTCTGTCTCATACAAGCTCAAAAACTCCGAAATACACACACAAACGAACGTCGTCTTTTCCGGGTCCTTGAACTGCGTGTTAACTTCCGTAATAACCGAACGCATCGCATCAAGCTTTGCAAACATGTCTTCCTGAGAGTCAGCGCCGCCGCCCATCATAGATGACATCTAGTAATCCCGCATCAGGGAAGCCCAAGTGAGGAAGAGCACTCTGGACGTACTTGCGAGATCATAGGCCCAAAACGTGAGCCCAACGAGCTGAGTTTTCCCAGTGCCTTTTCGAGCACAGTAGGGAACGACAGGAAACGCAGGGTATGTCCCGTCGGCGCCGTATCAAACACAATAACAGAGTACTCCATCGACTTGACATGCCTGCCCAACATCGTGAGCACCCCAAAAATATCAGAGAAGGGTCAAGACCCGCGCGGCGCGGCGCGTACTTCATAATCTCAGCAAACGACATCGCCTCGTCCACACCTGGAATCGCAAACGCCAGATCCTGCATCATAGAGCCCATCATCCCGTTCGAGTCAGCTGACATTATATGTCAACACCAAGGGAAGAGCAGTGATAAAGAGACGCACACTGCTCGACCATCTCCTGTATAGCACTCGTTGGGTCGATCTCCATAGCAAACAAGTTATCGAACCCATTCACTTTCGTCGCGTCCTTGGAGAACTTTTGTCCAAACGCATCGGAAAGATTGTGTGCGGGATCGGTAGACTATTGTAGTATTTACGTTCAAATTGAGTGGTTCAATTCGAATCGAGAACCGAAAGCAAAACAAGACATGCATGAGATGAGTTACAAGACAACTGAAAGAGGAGAGGCGAGATAACGCACAATAAGAAGCACAGACTTGCGAACCTTAGCAAGCTGGATCGCAAGCGAACAAGACGTAGTCGTTTTACCTGCACACACACACATACCCGCTCATCAGTCAATCAATTCACCACCCAAACCCACGATAGACATACCAACACCACCCTTGCCGCCTAGCGCGCACACCATCAGTCTGAATACACACGCGAAAAAATACAAATGGATAAATGGAAATCAAACGAACCACAGAAGATCCACTTTAAGCTCGTCTGGTCTAGTATATTCTGAAGTGTGGGCGGGAGTAGCTCTGTCGCCATCTCAGCGGAGTAGGGTGTGTCGTGTACTGGTATCTATACGTGCCCGTGTGTGGCAAGAGAAAGTGGTTAAAGGTTAATAATGTTTGAATAAAGTCGAGTTATCGGAGATTTGAGCTTAATCGAAACCGATTTTGATGCCTGGTTACTATATCCGTCTCTGTTTTTTCACTATCATCGAGAACGTTCTAATAACGAGATTCTTCGACGAAGGTCCCTGAAGAATGTCGAACGACCCCGCGAAACCTGTCGTGGTGTTTGCAGGTACGCGTGTCTATCGCTCGTTCTATTCAATACAGCTCACGCAGTCCACTTTGCAGCACTACAAATCGCAAACGAGCAACGCAGCGCCTACGGACTCCGATACAATGATTTCACCCGCTATCGGTACGCTTATAACTGTGTTCCGCCTCCTGCACTATGTAAGTAACACCATCCAGCAAACACTGCGCGAACCGCACCCACCGCCTCCGTTCAACTCTCAAAATGACGCACGGAAAAGGTCGTGACTTCAAAAAACTCCCTCAAATCACCACAGAAAACATCAAAGACCTCCAGTATGCCCCCTTTTCCCCTTACACTTACCTATCCTAACCATATCTATCCAGTCTGCAACTGTTGCTCCTTGAATCCGAACGCGCCTGGGCATACTCCCAAGACCTCACCACCCAATCCATGCAGCCCTCCAACTCTGCACACGCCTCCACACTCCGGCACAGCGCAACAGGTCGTTTCAGGCGCGCCATCCACTGGGCCACGCAACTCCTTTCCCACGCTCAAGCTCTCCATGCTTCTCACCGTCTTTCCTCTGAGCATCTATTACAAGTTTACGTATACACACTTATCCTGAACGGTCGTCTTCTCAGGTCTAAAGACGATTTTGAAGAAGCGCTGGCACAACTCGGTGTAGCACGTGGTGTGCTAGATGTGTTAGCGGATAAAGCGAACACGAGTCGGGCGCAGGCTTTGTATGTCCTTTTCGGGGACGAGATTGGTCCTGAGATCAGGTACTGTGTGCACGAGATGGGGCGGGAACGCGCATACGATGTTGATATGATCGTGAAGGAAGTCACAAAGTTAAGCAGGGAGGGACTTGTACCGGGATGTGATGAGCTGCTTAAAGATCTGCGTGAGGAAGGAGGCGCGTTCGAGGGAAGGAAGAGGCTGGCAGAGCTCAGCTGGGAGGGCCAGCCTGTGCCTGTGCGGAACCCGGAGTTAGTGGATGTGCTATTGAAAGTACAAGAGGCAGAAGCAAGGTTGGATGGGGAGAATAAGGAGAAGAGCTCTAAGAAGGGTGTTGCGGCGTATGATTCAATTCTGTCGGCACTGAGTGATGCAGAGGAGGTTGCAAGGAAGCTGGTTGAGGCACAACAGGCATGTATCTTCTCAATCGTTCGTTGAAATTCATCTACTGAATAGTGGTTCAGCTCACTGGAAGCTCTTCGTCGGGTGCTATTGCGGGCCAAGGTGGTCGCGATATCCAGTTCGTTCACGCGTACATTGTCTATCAACTCCTCTCCAGGCGTATCCAACGTGATCTTCTTTTGGTCTCTGTCTTGCTTGCCACCTCTAAGGCTGGACAGGCTGCTCCCAAAAAAGCCGGCCAGGGCAAGACGGAACAGGTCGACAGCAGGCTGTACCCGGCCGTTGTCAAGCTATTCGACACCGTTCTCCAGAGCCTCGATCAGATGCGCACACTCAGCATTGTCGATGACAGCCCTGATCTTGCATCATCTGTTGAAGCACGTATATCATATACCAAAGCTCGAAGGTAATTTCTTTTCCCACTTTTCCCATAATTCCCTTTTAACGGACCAATCAATCCAGATGTCTCTTCCTTGCACGGTGCTACGCCCCTGTAAAAAAATACCCTGAAGCTCTCACACTAATCCAACACGCCAACATCCACGTGCGCGAGACCTTCTCTTCTCTCTCCTTCTCCGCCTCCGACCCAATCAACACCTCCAAGCCCACTTACTTCCCTCTAGACCCCGCCGACCTCAAAGACTTTGAATCTGAGCTCTCAGCCGACAGTCACACCTTCAAGCGCGCATGGTTCGCGTATAACGGCGGGGCAGTGAAGGTAGTGGACGGGCAGAAGTTTGAGAAACCTTTGTTCTTCAATATCGCACTGAATTATGTAGAGCTGGATATGGATCGGTTGGCGATGAGAGCGGGAAAGCAGGTAGAACAGCCAAAGGTGGAGGCGGCCCCTGTCGTCGCGCCTCAGCCGGTCAAGCAAGTCCTAGCGCCCAAGGCGAAAGTGGAGGTGAGATCCGAGACGCCCGAGCCGGCTGCACCTGCGAGGAGTGGTTTGAGCAGTCTTTTGGGTGGATGGTGGGGGAGGAGTTAAATTACGTTGATATTTTCCACTACATGGTGGAAATTTCAAGTTGACTGTCACTGTTTCTTAAGTAAGCGCCAATCTTTTTTTGTAACCTTTAGAATGTCAAGATATCCTTAGTCCTGGCATAGGCGGGTCCCCTATTCGCCGATGCCACACCCCCTTTGGTTCGCGTTCCCGAACGCGGTCCGACGCCCTCTCTCGACCAAGTGTATTTGATATGAGACTATACATTCTATTACGGACATGACGCTGACTAAACGAAAGTTGACGAGAATAGTATTCTATAAATAAATATAGCTCGACTTCACGTGATCACAGAATCTGTTGGCCAACGATGATACTAGCTGAATTTCCAAACTTTTGGAGCAACTACTGTACATGTAACAGATGGGGATGTATATCCAAAAGTTACAGCCTCAACAGCCCCATAAGCAGAAACCAAGGTTCGGTGATCAGGTGATTCACGGGTTAGATGGTATGGGTTGGTTGGATTGCAGTGGTGGGAGGAGACATATCGGCAACCTACGTTGTGATAGACTATACTGAAGGTTTTACCTACGTCGCTAGCGGGGTAGACTATGGGGGCTACTTCGCTGGTGAGGTGGATTATAGTGGAGCTGGCGAGCTGATTTCTCTTCCAGGAGTGGTGGCAGTACGTGCTAAAGCTACACCGAAACTCACGCAAGACGCACGAGTAGACCTTGTAGATCCATATCAATGTCATCTTCAGATCGCATGTAAGATATCTTCATCACTTACAAGTCAGACCGCATAGAATCGCTTCAATAGTTCCAATAAGTCGTCCTGAGCCTAAATTTGAGTGATGAGATAGATCTTGCCAAAT